>PVHX01000507.1:206258-294209 GCA_004024805.1 Geosciurus inauris
CGCGGTGGCTCAAGCCTGTAATCCCAGCACTCAGGGAGGCTGAGGCAGGAGGATCGCGAGTTCAAAGCCAGCCTCAGCAACGGCGAGGCGCTAAGCAACTCAGTGAGACCCTGTCTCTACATAAAACACAAAATAGGGCTGGGGATGTGGCTCAGTGGTCGAGTGCCCCTGAGTTCAATCCCCAGTACCAAAAAAAAAATAAATAAATAAAATGATCTGTGAACTAAAGAATGACTTT
The DNA here is from genome assembly GCA_004024805.1 of Geosciurus inauris. Taxonomy (NCBI): domain Eukaryota; kingdom Metazoa; phylum Chordata; class Mammalia; order Rodentia; family Sciuridae; genus Geosciurus; species Geosciurus inauris. Next base: position 206,497 of record PVHX01000507.1, read on the forward strand.
AGTGAGCAAATACAGGCAAAAATTGATCACTCCAACAAAGAAATAAGAGAGCAAATAAAGGCAACCATTGATCACGCAAAGAGATAAAGGAGCAAATACATGTAGCAAAAGATTAAGAAAGAGCTAAAGATTGTGAAAAAAACTAATCAGAAATTCTTGAAATGAAGGAAACAATAAACCAATAAAAATCACAGTAGAAAGCATTACCAGCAGACTAGATCACTTGGAAGACAGAACCTTGGATAATGAAGACAAAATATACAATCTTGAAAATAAATTTGACCATACAGTAAAGATGCTAAGAAATCATGATTAGAACATACAAGAATTATGGGATAGCATCAAAGGACCAAATATAAGATTTATTGGGATAGAAGAAGGCACAGAATTTCAAACCCAAGGAATACACAATCTCGTCAATGAAATAATATCAGAAAATTTCCCAAACATGAAAAATAAATTGGAAAATCAAATACAAGAGGCTGACAGGACACCAAATGTACAAAATTACAACAGATCAACACCAAGGCATTATAATGAAAATGCCCAGCATACAGAGTAAGGATAGAATTTAAATGCCACAAGAGAGAGAAATCAGATTACATATAGGGGGAGACCAATTTGAATCTCAGCAGATTTTTCAATCCAGACCCTAAAAGCCAGGAGGTCATGGAATAACATATATGAGCTCTGAAAGAAAATGGATGCTAACCAAGAATCTTATATCCAGCAAAACTGAGGTTCATATTTGATGGTGAAATAAAAATCTTCCATGATAAACAAAAGTTAAAAGAACTTACAGCAAGAAAGCCTGCACCACAAAGCATTGTTGGCAAAATATTTCATGAGGGGGAAATGATAACCAACAATGAAAATAAACAAAGAAAGGAACTAAACTTAAAAAAATCCAATCAAGGAGAAAACAAGTCAAGGTAAAACCCAAAAATAAACCAAAATGACTGAGATTATGAATTATATTTCAGTAATAACCCTGAATGTGAGTGGCCTAAATGCATCAATTAAAAGACATAGACTGACAGACTAGATAAAAAAAAAAAAAAAAAGAAGACTCAACAATATGCTGCCTTCAAGAGACTCATCTCACAGGAAAAGACATCCACAGACTGAGAGTGAAAGGGTGGGAAAAAAACGTATCACTCACATGGACCGCGTACACAAGCGTGAGTTTCCATCCTCATATCAGCAGCACATGGATCCTTTTCCAAAATAGATCATGTTATGTCACAAAGCAAGTCTTAGCAAACAACAACAACAAAAAAAAAATAGAGAAACTACCCTACATCCTATCTGACCACAATGGAATAAAATTAGAAATCAATGGCAGATTAAAAAATGGAAACTACTCCAAAACCTGGAAACTAAATAATATGCTATTGAATGATGCATGGATAACAGAAGACATCAGGGAAGAGATAAAAAAAAAATTCTTAGAGGTAAATGAAAATTCTAATGCAATATATCAAAATCTCTGGGACACTATGAAGGCAGTGCTAAGAGGAAAGTTGACTGCATTAAGGTCAATTAAAGATAAGAATCATGTGATTTTATCAATTGATGCAGAGAAAGCATTTGATAAAATACAACATCTTTTTACGTTCAAAACACTAGAAAAGCTAGGGATAATAGGAACATACCCCAACTTTGTAAAAGCTATCTATGCTAAACCCAAGGCCAACATCTTCCTAAATGGAGAAAAATTGGAAGCATTTCCTCTAAAAATGGGAACAAGACAGGGATGTCCACTTTCACAACTACTATTCAACATAGTCCTTGAAACACTAGCCAAAGCAATTAGACAGATGAAAGAAATTAAAGAGATATGAATAGGAAAAGAAAAGCTCAAACTATAATTATTTGCTGACAGCATGATTCTATACTTAGAGAATCCAAAAAATTCCACCAGAAAACTTCTAGAATTAATAAATAAATTCAGCAAAGTAGAAGGATATAAAATCAACACCCATAAATCAATTGCATTTCTATACATCAGTGATGAATCCTCTGAAAGGGAAATTAGGAAAACTACCCCATTCACAATAGCCTCAAAAAAATAAAATACTTGGGAATCAATTTATTAAAAGAAGTGAAAGACCTCTACCATGAAAACTACAGGATACTAAAGAAAGAAACTGTACAAGACCTTAGAAGATGGAAAAATCTCCCATGCTCTTAGATAGGCAAAATCAATATTGTCAAATGGCCATACTACCCAAAGTGCTATATAGATTTTATGTGATTCCAATCAAAATCCCAATGTCATTCCTTATAGAAATAGAAAAAGCAATTATGAATTTCATTTGGAAAGATAAGAGATCCAGAATAGCCAAAGCAATCCTTAGCAAAAAGAGTAAAGCAGGAAGCATCACAATATCACACCTTTAACTATACTACAAAGCTATAGTAACCAAAATGGTGTGGTACTGGCACCAAAATAGACATGTAGACCAATGGTACAGAATAGAAGGCACAGAGAAAAACCCACTTAAATACAGTTATCTTATACTAGACAAAGGTGCCAAACATGTACACTGGAGAAAAGATAGCCTCTTCAACAAATGGTGCTGGGAAAACTGGAAATCCTCATGCAGCAAAATGAAACTAAAACCCTTTCTCTCACCATGCACAAAATCAACACAACGTGGATCAAGGACCTAGGAATTAGACCAGGGACATTGCACCTAATAGAAGATAAAGTAGGCCCAAATTTTTATCATGTCAGCTTAGGACCTTACTTCCTTAATCAGACTCCTATAGCACAAGAAGTAAAATCAATAATCACTAAATGGGATGGATTCAAACTAAAAAGCTTCTTCTCAGAAAGAGAAACAATCAATGAAGTGAACAGAGAGCTGACATTCTGGGAACAAATTTTTGCCACACGCACATCTGATAGAGCACTAATCTCTAGGATATACAAAGAACTCAAAAAATTTAACACCAAAAGAACAAACAACCCAATCAATAAATGGGCTGGGGCTGGGATTGTAGCTCAGTGGTAGAGTGCTTGCCTTGCACACATGAAGCACTGGGTTCAATTCTCAGCACCACATTAAAAAAATAAGTAAAATAAGGATATTGTGTTTATCTACAACTAAAAAATAATTAAAAAAATATAAATGGGCTTAGGAGTTGAACAGACACTTCTCAGAAGAAGATATACAATTACTCAACAGACATATGAAAAAATGTTCAACATCTCTAGCAATTAGAGAAATGCAAATCAAAACTAAGATTTCATCTCACACCAGTCAGAAGGGCAATTATCAAGAATACAAACAACAATAAGTGTTGATGAGGTTGTTGGGGAAAAGGTCCACTCATACATTGCTGGTGGGATGGCAAATTGGTACAACCAATCTGGAAAACAGCATGGAGCTTCCTTAGAAAACTTGAAATGGAACCACCATTTGACCCAGCTATCCCACTCCTTCGTCTATACCCAAAAGACTTAAAAACAGCATACTACAGTGACATAGCCACTTCAATATTTATAGCATCTCAATTGACAATATCTAAACTGTGGAGCCAACCTAGATATCCTCCAATAGATGAATGGATAAAGAAACTGTGGTATGTATACACAATGGAATATTACTCAGCTATAAAAGAGAATAAAATTATGGCATTTGCAGGTAAATGGATGGAGTTGGAGAATATCATGCTAAGTGAAGTAAGCCAATCCCCAAAAACAAATGCCGAATCCTCCCTCTGATAAGTGGATGCTGATCCATAATGGAGGAGAGGACACGGGAAGAATAAAGGAATTTTGGTCAAAGGGGAGGGTGGGGGAAGGGGTACAGGGACAGTAAAGATGGTGGAATGAGATGGACATCATAACCCTAGCTTCATGTATGCTTGCATATATGTTGTGATTCTACATCATGTACAACCAGAGAAATGAAAAGTTGTGTTCCATCTGTGTACAATGAAGCAAAAGGCATTCTGCTATCATGTATACCTAAGTAGAATAAATACATTTTATAAAAGACTATTCAGAGAAAATGATAAAGTCAAATAAACAAAAAATATTTTTTAGGCATGTCATTTAAAGAACTTGTAGGCTAAGATATTCTTATGTAGTCTCCTTTTGAGCCTTTACTCTTGCTCACTATAGGATTCACCTGCATGATATAACTGTACAAATAGTAATACGTTAGTTTATGCAGGTACCCTATAACAAGTAAATGTATATAAGGAACCGGAGGTGAGACTATAAAAATACTTCCTTATTATTGATATCTATAATCTGTAAATAAAACCTGCTATGGAGTATTAGGAGTTAAGATGCTGAGACCCTAGATAGATTGCAGGAGTGAAATAGATGCCAGTACATTTTTTGTTTAGCTGTAAAGTGGAAATAAAAAGAACATAAAATTCCTAGGTTTGATTGATACACCAACACGATGACTAAATAGACCTGCAAGTAACAGCTGTAAATAACATCAGGTACTCCTAAAGCAGAGGCACCTTCCGCAAAGGCAGAATTATTATGTAATTATATCTACTTTTCCAAGTTACAAACTATTCCCTGGCAGGGATCCACTTCTTCATTCATTACAATTCAATATAATTTGAGTTGCTAAGGTAAAGTGTCTCCCGGCAGGGGGCTGCAAATGAATCCTGCTGATGCTTTTATTACTGCCGATTCATACTGTTAGGCCCAACACTCAAACAACTCCAGTGCTTAGGGAAGCATTTGAAAGTGGTTATTTTGAAATAGAGGAGAGAACCTCATCAGGATGTGAAAATCCAGGGAATATAGGAAGAGTCATACCAACATGTTATCCGTTTGCTGTACCTTTACCAGATTTGATTGCTCACAATTGTCCAATTTTCTAACTAGCTTATATCTTCAATAAAAACTCTTATATCATTTCCAACTAAAATGAGAAATGAACTTTTGGAGGGCTGACATTTTCTTTGGTGTATATATAGCTTTTTTAGTTTTTGTTTTGCTTTGTTTTGTTGGTGTGCTTGTATTGCTTTTTCTTTTCTTTTTTCTTTTAGTATGGCACATTTAAAGTAACAGAATAGTAGAATTTTAGTGCATAAAAAACTCCACAATTATCTTTATTTTATCCAATTTTGAGAACTAATGGAGAAATGGTATCTCATATGGCCTAGCTATGTAGTCATTCATATCATTTCCTCAGGATACATACAGCGCACACAGGTGGCTAAACCATTGTGATTCAGATAGACTTGTCTTTTCTCTTATGCAAACATTTAACATTCGGTATGGAAAGTATTGCTTTTATACAATTATAGGTGGTTCCACTGTGTGTATATAAATATTTGCATTTATGTGAACACATAGATGTATATGTGTGTGCATATATATATGCATATATAATCATATATACATACACACACACATATATGTATCTGTCACACAAAAAGTCTTAAAGAAAAGGTTGTAAGGATCCATTTCAAAATAATCTTTCATGTGCATCTCTGCATGTAAGGTGAGATACTTTCTAGAAGACAGCAGAAAGAATTACAAAGCAGAGCCTGAAATAAAGTGTCATTGTTCTTAGAACTGAGTTCTATTCAGCAATACAAAGGTCAGCTTAATGACTTGAAAGTTTATGGTATCAAATGTAAAGTTTGTAAAGACTGACAAAATAAGGAAGGGACATTTACTAAAATAACATTTTAATTCAAGTTTACTTCATTGCTAGTATTTTCAAGTGCTCTGCAGGCCTTGGGGCCTCTTGCTTATGCTAATGAAAGCAATTTAACTAACATTCCTACACACATTTCAGAGAAAACGTCTCCAGTTTGACTCTACAGTCTCTAGAAACTATTTGAAGGACCAGGGCCTTTAAATGTGACAGTTAAATATTCCTCCTCCTTAATGGGTTTTATTTCTGCCCTCAGTGTTTGAAGCCCAGCTAAGACTGACTTACCAGCCAGCAGGTGATTTCAACTTCTCTTTTATATATATCTAGGTGCTTTTAAAGACAAAAAAAGCAGGGATGGGGGGGATAAAAAATGTGGGATCATTAACAATAGAATTTGCATTGTTAAAATTTAGGGGAAAAAAAGATACTCATTGTAATAATTATAGTGCCTACAATTTACAGATCTTGAATTAATAATTGATATTTTTCAACCACATAAGAAACCTTTGGCTGTCAACAGTAACTGACAAGGTAATGACTGTTTTATTGACAATATTTTAGAAAAATCAGGAGAAATTATAACAAAATATTAAAAATTAAATGATGAGATATAAATACATACCTAGAAATAGCTTCCATTACATTCTAAGTCATGGATGTCTTTTTTGAGAAAAAGATAATTACCCTTCATGGGTGAGACATTTGATTTATTCTACTGAGATTCATTTCATTTCATTGTAAATTAAACTGTTTAATTTAATATTTCCAATACTACCTGCTACTGAAGGGGCATCAGTGATGACTAACAGTAAGTTGATAGATCAGCTATATTCATATTAAATAGGATGTTTGTAATTATTGTCATAAGGTGAGCAGCCTCTCTGAAATCATTTAATCTTTCTTCCTTTCTAATGACCTTTCAATTTAACTAGAAAGCAATCCCAAATCTACAAAGAATATGCTGTTTAAAATCATACTCCAATATTCAGTTTTTGTTCTAAATCATTTAGCAATAAATGATTGAATATATAAATATCTGTTATAAATCCGACAGGATTTTATTGAAACACATTTAGATTTTTAATTTTGCCTCATTGTTTAAAATAATATAATTTAAAAAAAATTACTTTACATATAATTTTCCAAAATATGTAACAGTCAAGTTTGATAGATATAAACCTAAAATCAAGTATCTTTCAACTTACAATATTGTAATAAAAATGTTGAGAACTATATATGAAAAGCAGATTTAAAATCAATGTTTTATATTTAATAAAAGTAAAACAGGGAGCAAAATGTGTTCTGCATCTATCATAATGCCAAAGATTCATTATAAACAACCTGCAAATCTCAGCATATGAGAAAATTTATTATTAATATAAATATAAAAATCTTTATAGACACTTCCCTAAATTTTCTCCATTTTCACCCTCTCTTAAAGAGTACCAGTCAATATTGTATATAATAATACAGTTTCAGAAAGGTAACCTCCATGCTGCTGTGTGCCTGTAGAGTGCTCATCTATATGGATTCAAAGTTTACATAGTACATAAGTTCAATAGAACTAAACTATGATAGAATGCAGTAAACAATAATAGTACCTCCTTCAATGAAATTACTCATTGCAAAGGTGACAGTATAATATTTACATCTATCATATGCATGCATGTTTGAAGGTATGTATGTATGTATGTATGTATTGGTATTGGGGATTAAAACCAGGGTGCTTAACTACTGATTCCTATCCCCGGTATTTTTTTAATTTTAATTTTTATTTGTTCACTTTTGAGACAGGGTCTCACTAATTTGCTTAGGGCCTCACTAAGTTGCTGAGGCTGGCTTTGAACTTGCAATCCTCCTGCCTCAGCCACTCAAGTCCCTGGGATTAGAGACATGTACTATCCTGCCAGACATGTATCATCTTGCATTTAAATACAGAATGATCTGATCTTGCTTACATAGCAAACTTGTTCTGCTATTCCTTCCAAACCACTATTTCTGGTTGCTAGGATCATCTATGCAAACAATTTATAATAACTGATACTTTTTTCTATCCATATGTAACCATATGAAAATAGACCCTATCCTTCAATAAAGCAAGCAATTGTTTGAGCTAATTTTCTAGGCTTAGAGTTTCATACGTGTTCACATTTTCACTTGCCAGTTTTAAACTAAAGTATATACTTTCATTTGGTAAAACTAAAATAATCCTCAGAGAAGATGTAAACAATGGAATGCAAATGGAGAATTCTCTCGTGTTCTTATGGTGTACTGTTTACTCGCTTCTCACCTTGTTATCTGCAAAACATGAAATGCCTAGGTAGGACGGGCATATCAGTCTGACAAGTTGTCATCATGCTCAGGCCAGTGCTGATTTTGTAATTTCTTGATGTGTCAAAAGCCTTTCGGTGGATTACAAAAATCTGAAAACCTTGTGTTCATTATCCAAATCATAGGATTTTCTTAGATTCCCAAAGAGAAAGAAAATAAAAAAGATTTGAAGCAATACAAGTTAGTAGAAATGAGTCTCTTTCTAGAATAAATTTGAGTCGACTTTATTACAGGTTTTTGCTGTTAAAACAGTACAGTAATTGCATCAAACTAAGAAAGGGTGTATGAAGACATAATACATTATAAGTTATTTCTTATTGTATGTGCCAGGCAAAATAAATCTCATAAGAATTTAATTCAAATTTCAAAGTTATTGCTTTTAACAGGTAGAATGCTTATAATTTATTAACATAGGAATATGATGTCCCCTTAGGATTAATCTCTCCCTAGTTCCTTTGTTTCATTCATGAACAGACCTTACTGGTTTTTTTTTTTTTATTTGAAAAAATGAATTTGAGAGGAGCCTCTATACTCTGGTTTATATAACACCCCTGAAGCACAATCCATTATTTTACATTTATGGTGTTTTTAATACCTAATTGAAATAAATAAATAGGGTTTTCTATTTTTTAGTGTGATAGATACTAGTCTTATGTTCAGTTTCTTCACAGTGTTCCTAGGAAACCATTGAATACTTTCGTGAGAACAGAGGTTAACTCCTGTATTGGCATATGACAGCACTCTTGTCAGCAGGCACCTCTGGTTGTTGAACATTATCTTGAAAGAACACTTTGAGCTTTATTCTGTTTTAAACAAATAACAAGATAAAAGACATCTTATTTACAAATGTAGTTCACTAAGAAGAGGATTTCACCTCAAAATAATTTTTTTTAATAACTAGAACTCTCTCAGGGACATGAATTTTTATACAAAGTGGTATTCTCCCCAATTTCAGAGGCATTTCACTAAAGCTAGAAACATTCCAACAGATACTGTCACAGATACATATGCCAGCATCAGGAAAAAGTGAGTCTAGACAAATTTGATGATCTTTGTAAGTTATAATGATAGCAATATCCTAGGACTGTGACTTTGTATTTTATTCCAGATATATCAAATCATTGTTTTTAAAAGTTGTTCTGAGGAGTGCACAAATGTATAAAATTAAAATTAATTTTTAAAATGTTATTTTGCTGTGTTCAATGATTTTACAAAAATGTCTGCCACTGAGAAAACAGGTTATTGGTAGCAAAGTACAAATTCAGGGTCTGGGGATGTAGCTCAGTGGGAGAAGTGGTTGTCTAACATATGTAAGCTTCGAGGTTCCATCCCCAGCACTGCAAAACTCAATACATAAAAAAGCACTTCTAACCGTATTAAGTAAAATTACATATATTTCTTATAGAAATTTTCATAAATGTTGTTTCTTTTGGAATAGTACAAATATTATCTCTATTTTCTCTCTCTGATATCTTATACATGGGCTTATATTTGTGTTTGCTTACCAACTATGAACTTCATACAGAAATTCCATTAGTTCATTTTAAATTTTACAATGTACATTCCTGTAGTGAAATATAAGCCAAATAATAAAACTCTCTTGATTACTTGATTAAATTGACCATTTTATGTCCTTCATATCAAAACAGTACATGATACCAACACTGGCAGTTATTCATTCTTATATCATCTTTTTAGCTGTGGTTCCATTCTATGTGAATTCATCACTCTGGTACCCAAGGACATGACAAGAGAGAGGATTTTAGACTCTTGGATATGAGTCAATTCTGCTTGCCAATAGCTTAAAGGTCTGGCATCATATTCACAGTGACTATTCACATGTTTGAGCATAACTATCACTTTCATGAAAAGATATTTAATCACACTTTGTATTTGTATATTAGATTATAAAATGATTTTCATCAGTGTATAGATTAGTTTGAGTTAGTCCCGTTATGGATTTCTGACAGTCTGGGACTTGGGAGATTTAGTTGTAAAATTCTCTTGGCCCCTATACAAGCAATGCTGAGTTTATGCTTCTCACTGACATGCATGGAGCAGAGGGGAGCGATGGGGTTGGAATTTTTCTTTAAAGATAAGATACATAAGCACATTTTCGAAACCTCTCTGTCAGAGGGATGAAAAGAAGTTTAAGAGTTTCCTCTTGAGCATAAAGACCAAATTTATAAAATGGCAGAGGCAAGAATAATAGAGATCTTTAGGATATCTTAATCCTCACAAGTCCTTTGGTACCATTCTTGAAATAACACTGATGGGTCAGATTCAGATAAGCCAGGTTGTTCCCTCAGAGAGCTTATAGTTAAAAGACCCAAGGTGAATTCGACATATGAGAGAAGCGTCAGGTGGTGTATCTTAACTGATGTACTGTGATCTCCACAGACAGATGATTTCATAAGTGAAATGGCAAAACAGTTGTAAAATGAGGGAAACAGAGTAGATGGTTTAAAAGAATCATTTTGTTTGTTCCTTCCTTTCTCCATTCCATCCTCCTACCCTTCTTCTTGTTTTCTTTCCTTCTTGACTGTTTAAAGCTCCATGAGATTATTTTTACTAGTGAATATCAGTTACCAGTGAAAACCATGACCATAAAACAAAGCACTAGTATTAGTTTTTTTTTTAATTTTAAGAAACATGCTTCTTGAAATACTTATATTTTCATTCACTGACTATAAATACTTGTAGTTCACAGAGATGATGTCCAGAGTTTTGACACTCTTGTCTACATTCCCACCGTGTCCTGCCCATGACACGTTAGATGGTTTATAATTGTGGTTTAATTTTGGTGGTGGCACTTTTGTTTCTCTGTTAGATCTAGAAGCTTCTAATGAATTAACTTACATTTTACTTTTCTTCCTGTTTATAGCTTACTGTCTACTATATTTAGGGTCTCTTTTTTTAGTTAATATTTGAATTAGGTGTAGATACATGTGAGAGAAAAATCATAACTGCTAACCTTATTTTGCTAGCACTTACAGTGTGTCAGTACTCAGATGACACCACTACTATCATCATCTTACAAAGCAGGAAGTGAAAACAGAGGCACTTTAAATAAATTAACTAAAATTTGCAACTTACAAATGGATTAGAAGAACGCTGTCATAATTACTGGATTGCATGCTTTAACCACAATGTTAAACACCAAAAGGTGTAATTTAATGAATGTCTAGGATTCACACCACACAGAAAATGGCAACTGATAGTTTCAATGCAAAAATAAAAGACAATCCAAATATGAGAGTTAACTGGTTTACTCAATTACAACAATTGCTTTCTCCTATCTGGATCTTTATTTTGAATATAAAGAAAGTAGTAGTACCAGGAAATATAGTATGGGAAATAGAAAGTTTTGCATTTTCCAGTTCCTTTTATAATAACAACAAAAAGTCTTACTCTGTTAAAACAAAAAAGTTCAAAGGAATAGCAGTTGGCCAAAATTGTGTTCTTTTTGACAACAAACTTGTCTCTAATGAGAAATGAAGACAAGGGAGGGGGCATTTCTTGTTTGTTTTTTTGGAGTGTTATTTAACACGTTTCTTTGAAGGAAGTTCTTGTTATTCTTAGTAAGAGCTAGAAATACACACATATATGCTTTATTCCTAGAATCAAATGCTGCAGAAACTTTTAACCTCCCATTTCAAAGAATTCATATTTTTCAATTCTTTTGCTTTTTTAGGTGCAACTATTTAAAGATTTTGGTTGTTGGTTTGTTTTTTGTTTGTGCTGCTTTTTATGCTACAGTACTTCATATTCAATAAATTCACATGAAAACTAATTAGACAATTCTTGAAAATGTTTCTGGAAACCATTTTCTGATTTATGTTTTCATTTTTCATGTATTTAAACACTCACATATGCTTAGAAGTATTGTAACCGAAAGCTCGGTCCCTGTCCCCAATGCCAATCAATGCCAATTAATAGTCAGGACGTGAGAAAAAGGAAAAAGAAGTTTTATTGCTTTGCTATCAAAAGTGAAACACAGGGTACTTCTGTCCCAAAGGCTATGACTCTCCTCAATCAGAAGCGAGGGGAAGGGGTTAAAGGGACTTCAAGGGTTACATTCCAGGTGCGCTCTGGTAGGGGATCCCATTGCCGAGCTGATGGCATGTTAGGATTCACTTGTTAATTTTGGAGATACTCACTTCCCAGATCCTCAGCAGGCATCTCCTTCCTGTAGTGGGTGTGCTCAAGGGCAATTAACTAGGGGAAGAAAATATAATACTGTCTCCCTAATCTTGTTAGGGAGAGGGAGAGGGGAGAAGTGAGAAAAAAACATTTGGTGAAGGGACCACTGTTACAGTATCACTATTTTCACTGAAACTATTTATATTAAAATATGTGTTACCAACTAGTAAGAAGTAGGTTTTCCCTCATTATCAGGATAGAAAAAGAAACACCTATTAAATTCCAAGGAAATAAAGATCACACATGTACAGATTCATGCGTGGATGTTTCAGTCTGTACAATATCAACCCAACATCAGGGCAGGACGGCATTGAAATGCAAAGTGGCAATATGCAGATCTCCATTAAAGAATGAGAAAAAACAGTGCATCACAGAATTCTTCACATTGAGAAGCTTAGAAATTTTCAGTATCACTGAAGTTATTTTAAAAAGTAAATACAGTAGTAGCACATTGTGTGTCAATCTATTAAAATATACAGACTAGTTGAAATTTTAGTAAATGATAATAAATAGAGAATCTGATTATTTAAAGAGAAAAGAAGAGTTGTATATTCTCTAAGTATATTCTCTTTCACAGAGTAGCTGAGCAGAACAAAGAGTATAACTTACAAAAGTGGATAAGAATATTAAGCAATAGTACAAAAAGTAGTATCACGGAAAAGTACAGAAAAAATAAACTTTTATCAATATAATATAAATGAAACAAATATTTAATTTTTGCTTCTATTTTAAATTATTTCAATGATTCAGCAGTGTAAATTTGAATAATGGCAGCTTAGAAGCCCAGTCTGATACCTGTCCCTCCACTTCATTTTGGGCTACTCCATTTCATCCCTTTTACATATTGTAATTTTTCAATATATTTTATTAGGGAACAAAGGATACCTCTAGGTAGAAACAGTTAGTTCCAGGATATCTCAAAATTTCAGTTTTGTGACTACAAAATATATAAAATTGTACTCATCTAAGTAATATGAGTTATTTCACAGAGACTTTATAATATTTTTTTAATTTGTGAAATGTTATTTATTATAAGACCTTTAGGATACCTCCCTCCTAAAGAAATGAGTACCTGTAAATGTTTGATAAGTAAATGTTTGATACAACTATCAATGTTTGATACAAACTAAGTAAATGTTTGATACAACTATCAATGAAGCCACTTTGTCCAATGGAGATTCATAAAATTAAAAACAGAACAAGAATTTTTCTTCCATTAGGAAAAAACAAAAAGTCACCTTCTTATTCTTCCACCATGTGAGGAAACAGCAGCAATATTTCATCTATGGAAGAGAGAATAGCCCTTGCCAGAAAACTAATCCACAGGCACCATGATCAGAGACTCCAAGACTCCAGAGATACCAGCGTTCAAATGGAGTTCAGCAGGGATGGTTTTATTTGGAAGCATAGCCGCACTGTTGGGGATCCAACCCAGGGCCTTGTGCATGCTAGGCAAGGGCTTTGCTATTGAGCTAACCTGACACAGACATATAGATAACTTGAAAGAGATAAAGATATTACCTGGACTATCTAGTGACTGGAACAAGATATATGAGGAAAGAAAGGCTGGCTCCAAATCACTGACAAGTTAAGTGACATGAAGGAAGAATCCAGACCAGAGTAAGGAAAATCTGATTCCAGCCTTAACCAGCTGTGAGGCATCTACAATTCCACTCTCTGAGTCTGTCTCTTACACGTGAAATGAAAGAATAAGTTCAATAAATTGCTAAGGTTGAAATTCAGATAGGGCAGCTTTGATTTTTTGTGAAGAGCAAAAGCTTGAGGATGACCATGGTGGAACAACAAGATAGAAAGAGCTTGAGTCCCTGAGTGACCTTGTGGAGAGAGTAGACTGCTCCCTGTGGACTGTTATGCATGAGAGAAATAAAAAGCCATCTTGTTTGTGCTCCAGAGATGTGGATCTTTTTGTTACGCTAGATTAGCCTGTTCCCTGATTAATACAATGACTGAAAAGAGCTTGAGCCATTCACAAGGTTCCAAGAGGAAATGGAAACTTTTAACCATCTGTGAATGCCAGGAAAATCAGGAACAGATTCTAGCTTGAACCTAAACATGAGCAAATCAAACCATCAGAAAAATCCACATAGAAAGACATTCTGCAGAAAAAACTGACCTGGATTCTTGAAAAAGATCTGTGTTATAAAAGATAAAGAGAATCAACTACCAGATTATGATAAATAAATGCAATGCACGATCCCTGATTGAACTGTCTTTAAAAAAGAAATATACATAAGACATTATCAGTATTACATTTCTTTGAACATTGTAATTTCATTGTAGGATATGTACATATACTATGATTATATTGTAGGATAATATAGGAAACACACTGAAATATCGGGGATAAAGTGTTCAATGTCTGCAACTTATTTCCACATAGTTCAAAAAACTAATAACTGTAGTCATGGTAATAAAAATTTATGTATATGACAAAATATTAGCAATTAATGAAAATAGATGAATCCAAGTAGAGCGTATATTGCTGTTTTCATACTAATATTACAACATTTCTATAGATTTAAATGTTAAAAATAAATATTGGGAGATCTTTTTTTTTTTTTTTTTTTTGGTACTGGAGATTGAACTCAGAGGACCTCAACCACTGAGCCACATTCCCAGCCCTATTTTGTGTTTTATGTAGAGACAGGGTCTCACTGAGTTGCTTAGCGCCTCGCCATTGCTGAGGCTGGCTTTGAACTCGCGATTCTCCTGTCTCAGCCTCCCTAAGTGCTGGGATTACAGGCTTGAGCCACCGCGCCTGGCTGAGATCCCTGTTTTTATTCTTTTTTTTTTCTCTTTAGTTTCTGTGAGAGAGAGCTGGCCTGGGCGCATCCACAGTACATAATATGCAACAAATATCAGGTTTGTCAATCATATGGCTTTGGCCATAGTTACATCTTGTAACAAGTTCCACATTCCTGTGAGTAGCCACAGGATGCTAATAGCATAGTCACCGGATGCTAATAGAATAGTCACACCCTATGCACCCCATAGCGCTTGGAGGACAAAGGGCCTCTTAGCATATATATAAAGAGGGACCTGAGCTCAATAAAAAGAGTCTCTTGCCTTGTTCTGTGTGTGTGTGTGTGAGTGATTTGTCATCCGTGGCTCCCTCGCCTGACTCGGTTTCCCTTTGTGCTGGCGTGGGCGATGGCAACTAATGATGAGTATGTCTTATACTAACAAGTTATATCAAACTTGTTTTATTATCATTATTGAGAGTATGAATTATTAAATCATGTCATTTTTAAATAGTGTGGTTCAGTGGTAAGACCCACCCGGTTTTGGGTAACATAGACATGGGTTCTCTCATTTATTATATGCTACATTTTGCACCTACAGAGCAGGGAGAATAATATCAATTATTTAAAGACTTACTATATAAAAATCATCTGACTCAGTGAAAATATTGTAAAGCATGAAATTTAAAGCAACATTTTATAACTGATGATCATTTAACTTAAACAGAAATATCTTTGTAGAAGATACTAATTTTTGGATAGCTTTATTTAAAGTAGAAATGATCTTTAGTGTATTTTCCTATGTATATGTAAAGTATATTTTATGCTATTATTAACATATTGCTTTGAAAACTCAGAATGAAATGAGGCAATTTAGATATTAAGAAGGCTCCTATATTGATAAACTTAAAGGGTAAAAATTTATTCTTGTAAATTGCTTTTATTCCAGTACTTCTCTATTTATCAATTATTAGTGCATGTCATTACTAAGTGATTATCAGATTTTGTCAGTTGTTTAAAAAACATAATTTGGCTCAGTAATAATGCCCAACAAACCACAGCATAACCAGGCTCTTCCCATTTAGCATAACTTCACAAGTCAATCCTAACTCATCACCTTTTCTAAAAGCTTCCTAATATCTTTTCAAGACAGAAGCTCAGATCCTTCTCCTCACCAACTTAGACTTCTTTGGTAAATATCTTGAAATCTCCTGAGTCAATGATTTTCCTGAAATTGTTACTAAGAGTACTATCTTTTTTATATAATCTGAACAGAGATGGAGAGCAATCAACTCATACTTTAAGCTCCAGAGAGGTATGAATTACATGAAGGAAATCTCCCCAGTATGTGACTATCGGTAAATATTAAGGAATTTGGGGATACAAATCCACAGGGTAACTTCCTGTTGTTTGTAGAGTTGGTGCTGCCATTGAAATCCCATCAATTTATCTTAAATTAGCAAAGCCTATGGTTACTTCTATCCTCAAAGAAAAGGGGGAAAAGGGAAAGAAGAAAATCAAATGGTTATAGAAAGAAATGTCAGCAAATATAATGTCTAGAATATATTTGATCCAGCTGCCTGTCAAGACTATTTTGTTTTGGTTCAAATGAATAGTTTTAAATTTAAAAGTATGCTTGATATTTGAGGGCAGTTCAAATTTAATAGTATGAAAGAAAATTGTCCGGAAAGACCATATATGTTCAAAAAGTCACAAAGTTCCACTGAAATAGAAACGTTTTTTATAATATTTGTTTGTAGCATATCAGACTCTGACTCTCACCCCTCTCTCCCCGCCTCCTCTCTCCTCTTTCCTTTTTCTCTGTGTAGTAAATAGAGTATTCAAAAGCACAAAGACATGTAGATCAAAGAAGTAAATAAATAACAAATTTGAAATTAGAAGTAAATAAAGAACAAGAGAAACATCATAAAATATACATCTGCATATTAACAGTTAAGTGGCTATGCACATGTGCATTCAATTTTAGTTTTTACCATTGATTGCATATGTCTAGAGCAATGTTGGACACTTCATTTTGCTAATAGAGCTATATCAGTGTCTACAAGTGACTATGACTATAGCTGAGAACAAAAGTAGTCATTTTAACATTTTGTGAAAAGACACCAAGTTCATCTAAAAATAGAAGAACCTGTAAAAATTGGTCTGAATGATGTCACCATAATAATAGTGAAAAAAAGGGGGACAGGGCTCCATAGCTAGCAGTCCACACAAATTTTCAGCACCGCTCTACTTTATGTACTCAGAGCCACCTTTTTTACATGAGAGGTCTGCAGGTTGGTAGCTATCTTGCAATATCTGGACATGGGCCAGAGCAAGGGATAATGAACAAGCTGCAGTCCTGGAAATTGTTGGCATTAATAGATTCTGCTGAAAAGTACACATACTTCCAAAGAAGGCATTTTAAAGTAAAAGGGGTAGGATGTAAACAAAACAGTTCATTTTTTCCCCTCTTTCTTTAGCTGTGTTTAAATAGTAGACAAACATATCACTAACATGCTATTTCTTTGCAATCCTTTTTTAAATTTTTAACAGAAACATATTTCTCTCATATGAAGCTTTTATAGCTAGATATGCATATGTATATAATAAAGGCTTTATAAGTAATTTCAAATGTTTACTCAATTATATTTTATTAATGAAGCTGTATGCTTTGATTACCTTAACGTGTTATGGATATTTAACATTAAATCGTACATATGTTGATTTTTTACTTTTAAATAAAAAGATTGAGTAGATTCAACTGATAGCATTCTTTGATTTTTTTCACTGCTTAATATTCTCTTTGCATTTTCACATCCGATTTATCAATATGTCTGCATGCATTAGAAAAGAAATTTTCGCATCATGAATCCATGTAACTACCTTATTCCTGTGTGTGTTTATATCCTTTTTCTATTCAAACTGTGAAATTTGTTATTAAGCCACAACCAACCTGTGAAATCTGTCATTCCCTCTCTGTAATTTATAGCAAAAGACTCCATGATCAATTAGAACTGTACTTAAACATATAATCAACAGGATGACTGGTCACAGTACAAATTAAAAATCTTAAAAAGCAACTTGATTTCAATTTAATAAGTCAGTTATTTTTATGGTAAATACACATCAATATGTGATTAATATACATACTGAGATTTAACTATCAAGCTAATAATAAAAACTGCTGCTAACACAGCTGTTTTAAAACTTTTTCCTATTGTATAGATATTATGCTTCAATAAATGTCTCTCATGACAAACTTATTATGTTATAGGATTAAGTCAAACCATAACAAGTTGATTTCAGGTTACCATGAGTGATATTTTTGTTGGTTTCAAAATGGTTAGTTTTGCACCATAGTATTTCAAACTTAAATATGCAACTCCCAAATCATAACTTATTGGTCTGTCCAACTTCCTGTCTTGTCCTGGCTTTTCTTGACTGATTATCCAAACCTATTTTTTCTTCACGAAGAAGCTAATTTTGGCTGCAGGGAGCTTTAGATATGATCCCATTTCTCTATACTGGAATTCCACTTTCAAGCCTGTCTTGATTCATTGACTTAGTCTGTCTGCATCCAAATGAAGCTGCCCTATCAGCATGCTCCTCAATTCCAAGTACTTCCTCAGCAAGTGCGATTTTTTAAACAGTTTTAAGGCTCCCCTCTGTGTGAGCTTCAAAGATGTTATGGAATCCCTCCATTCTCTAAGGACTGACTGGCTACACCTTTCAGCTCATATGTTTTGCTTCATTCTCCCCAAACACCCTTCACCCTATTGAGCTTACACTCATCTTTCAAGATGCAGCTCAGAATGGCAGTCCTGGGGAAAGTCTCACAATCCTTCACTCTCAGCCAGTATTAATTGTTCCCATTGCATTTGCTCAATAACTGTTGAAAAATTACTGCTATGTTTTTAAGAGTTTATTAGAGGTGATTTAGAGTTCTTCCATTTTTTATCTTCAGGGCAATTCAAAGCAAGGATGGCTTTATCCATTTTCATATCTCACTCTAAAGTAAGCAATTAATCCTTGTAAATTAAATCCTCCCCCCCTTTTGTGGTTTAGCCTGTGGTCTTCTATTAATAAATTATTGGTAGTATTGGAAATTTGCCAAAATAATTTTATGTTTAATAGGGACATATTGACAACCTCACCAGCATTATTATTAATATCAGAGAAATATATGTTTCCACTGGCAAAATGTTGCATTAGATATGACAAAGCAAGATTGCTCCAACATTTAACTAAAGCAAATGATTTTTGCTATGTTCAAATCATGAAATGCATGTTGAAAAGCACTATGTATGAGATTTTCCTTAATCCCCTGATATTCTCTTTTGATTATTCATAAACTTTCTTCTTTCTTTTCATTTGTATTCTATTATTTTTCAAATGCCAGCAAATGAACTTTCAGAACTGTATAGTAAATAGTGATGGTCACCCCCAAAATAAATAATGGTTATTTTATACATATACTACTCATGTGACATTCTGACATCCAGAGGAAAAAAGTACACAATATTTTCTTTCAAGTTTCAAAACTCATAAGAATTTATGACATAAAAATAAAATAAAATATTAAATCAATTCTGTTGAAAAACAAATAAAAATTCATAATCAATTCCAAAGTATTTTTAAAACCTTCACTATACTGGCATTTTAATGTATCGCTTTAATAATTCTAAATTATGAGTATTAAAAACTATTTCAAGATACATGTAATACATTTATTACTGCTTGGCATAATGAAGTGGTAAAGAAATGCAATCAGTGAAGCAATATTGAATTTAATCTCAAATCTACTTACTAGCCATGTGTCTTTGGTAATTATTTGCTAACATTCTTCTACCTCAGTTTCCATTCAATTCTAATAAATACAAAACATTAGTAAGAGTGCTTAGTACATTATAAGCACTCAAAAGAGCTAGTATTGTTCTTACTTTTCTATTAATTTTGCATATTGATCTGTTTGATGAATTATTCTGATTGGCTTTTGTTTTAATTAAGACTCTTGGGTTTCTATTAATATCAAGTATTTGATACCACTAGTTATTCTGACTAATAAACAGTCAAAAGAATTTCATTAAGTATATTGAAAAGCCTAAGCATTGCAAATATATTTAAATACTTATAATTTAAATAAGAATATTATAGGGACCATTATCATTTGACTATTCTCAAAAGCCTACTATAGAATGAATGTGTAAGACAGTTTTTCTAAGTCATTTAAATTACAGATATTATCTTGGAGACAAATATTTACAAAATGGATGTCACTTTTTGATACATTTGTTTAATTCTTAATTTACAGTTCTGTTTAAAGCTACTGTAATTTCTAAATGATATAACATTATTTTTACCATAGAAAAGGAATTATAGTTAGTCCCTGGTGTAAGATGTGTGGGACTGAACATTTCATATAAATACAGGGAAAACATGGTTAAACTAATGTGGAATTCTGTTCCCAAGCTTTTTCTTACATTAGTGACCTTTTTACGGATTAAAAAAATAACATATATCCCTTTTTTTCTATAATTACTCTTCTGTTATTTAATTTCTCCCTTTGAGAAATAAATTCTCATTATAATAACTTTCTTTTAAAATCAAAACGTATTATAATTATCAGCTAGGAATCTCAGTTTGGACTAGTACTGCTGACTGAACATTAAAAGAAACCAACAACAATTAGAAATATACGCATCATTTTCAGATATACTTGATTTTAAAACAGGCTTCTCTTTCACCTTTTATTCAAAGCAAGCTCTTTTAGCTTTAAAATTAATTAGGCATCTAATGTTAATATTTAAATTCCAGGCTTTTCATTATACTGAATGTTTTTTTTTTTTTTGGTGAAATCTGTTGGCTCCCTTTTGGGAATCTATCCTGTAGCCTTGCTGTGCAGGTTTCTATGAGAATCAATGATCTTCACCATTCTTATTATAGAGTAAAATAAAGCTGCAGTGTAAACTGATTTGTTCAGAGATTTACATAACTTTAACTTTAAATGTGTTCTTAGCACAGTGGTGACTGTGGATGAAAATTCTAATATCCGGGAGTTAATTTTGGTTGGACAGTTGTATATTAAATAACCAAGATCTTGAAAACATGATACCAGGCCCAAATTATACTTCTTTGTAAATGAGTGAACATTTTGGACTGCTCCTAAATATTTGGAAGAGATTATCCACTCTTGATTTTACTTCCTGGAGGATCTTTCCTATTTGATTCTACATGACGGTCCTCTAAACCTGTTATTTAATATTTCAAGTAGCAAGTAAAATATGAATTTTTGTATCTTTCTATATATTTGGTAAAATAAGTTGGTGAACTCTACAACATTAACTACAACAGCAACACATTTTTCCACAGCTACATATTTTCCCCACTATATACCTATTTATTTTCTGATTATATCAGTATTATTTTATTTAATCATTGATAGGTCCAGAGTGTTACAGTCATCATTTAAAAAAAATTATTCTTTCCCACTTTGCAGAGATGTACCAGGAACACAAATTTCACCTCAAATACCAGGAGTTATTGCCTCAATCTATCATGTATTGTTCTTACTACTAATGGATCATATCAAAGTATGATGTTTCAAGTGAAAATATAAAGTTAAATATAGTATCTTTGCAAGCCAACATATTTTCAGTAGTATTTGTTGAATAATCACATGGACTAGTCAGGTGCATGTCATATCCCTAATGCCTCTGAGAGAACAGGAACTCAAAGAGAGTTGGAATATTAGGAAGCAAGCACTAGGGAATCATTCTTTATAATGATAAGAGTCTGGAGCAATTCCTGTGCTTGGTAAGGTAGAGATATGGCTTCTGACAAAGTTGGTGACAAACTGAGTATCCTATAGAGTGAAGATGAAAAGTGCAGTTTAGATAATGCCAATTGTAAAAGCATAGAGGGAATTTTGGAAATCTAGGTCCAAAATTCAATTGAAACAAAAATATAAATATGTTAACAATAATTCAGGTAAGTGGTTGGACCTGATCTGACTAGAATTTTGCATATTTCAAGCTCAGGCATGCTGTGAAAAATGAAAGTATACCAAGAATGCTTTTAGATAACATGCCTCTTTTTTTCTTGTTTTCCCCCTCTCATTTGGGGCTTTTTTGTTTACTAGATCATTACTTACCCTAAAGTAACATCAAATTAAATTTACTAACAAAATAACAGGACAAGAGAAAGCGGTAAGATAGAGCATCAATTATCCTAGAGAGTATTCTACAGTGTATAATTAGTTTGATCAGCATAAAATAAGCCTTGAAGTCTCTTAAATAATAACCTACAACTGAATTACCTTGACTTTTTAAGCTGACATAGCTGGTAGGTTTAGATGTCCTAATCCCATGTATTTTATAATGCCATTCATTTGTTTGTGCCCTGAATTAACAAATTCTGCTCTTCTAGTCTATTTATTTATCACCAGTAGAGTTTGAAAACACCAAGCAATATTGTTCTTAAAATTTTCCACCAAATTTAAATAAATAAGATGCTAACAAAATAAAGAATTTTGCATTGTTTATTCAATCTAACCCCACTGAGCTAAAAATTCAGAGCTGACAGAGTAATGACACACTACATCTATGTGATAGTTAATAGAGGCGTTACTCAAGAGAAACTCTCATTTCTGAAATACTAGTTCAAATTATATTGTTTTGCAAAATATAAGTGAATATATATACACACATATATATCAGATGTACATACGTATGTATTAAAATTGTATTTTCAAAATAAAATTTTATTAGAAAATTAGTGACAAGGAAAAGCTATAAACTAAAATTAACTAGTTAACATTAAAATAGAGTCATTATATGTTCATTCAGTTGAAAATTGCTAGAATTCTGAAACAGACATCTTAAGTTAGCTTTATATGTAGTAGCTGGAGAACGATTTTTCTATATAAAATTTATAATTCTTCATTCCATTATTAGTTTATGAATTGATAAAGGATCAATTTCAAATTCATTTATAGCCACTCAGTGTTACTAGTTCTTGAAAACTTCTGTGAATTTTCTAAAGTTCTCTCCTTTATGTTTTCCTATCCTTTGACTTAGTTATGTATTCAGTTAACCTATATCCCTCTAAACACTTCCAGCCATCAAGTCATTCATTCCCAAAATATCTTCACGAACACACAAGAATCCCTCAGCTTATTATGTGATCCCACCATATTTTACTTAATCCTTCATTTATGAAATTAGAATCACAATCTTGTATCTTTGCTATCTGCCCTTAGGATTCAACCTTCCAGAGAAACTGCTTTCCAATGACCATTTAATTATCAAATGTTAATCTGTTTTCATCTTAACTCTGAAAACTTCCCTCTTTCTTAAAATTTTTATGACCTTGGATAAGCTATCTATCTCCTTGAATTTTAATGGTTTTACCTATAAAAAGTTGGCATTCACATTTTAGGTATGTTGTAGAAATAAGTAATACATGTAAGGGGCTATTGGACAATCGATGGTAAAACTGTAATTGTATATTGTTTATCAAAATCTTCTAATAGTTTTCTTCATCTCTAATCTTTTCTTATTCTGTTGTCAAACTTTCCTAATGCTAATTGTTTGAAAATACTATTCAAAGGTTTATGTTTCTTCAATATTACCAAACTTGCAGTGATGCAGATGGAATGTTTCTTTCTAGTTCACACACACACTATTCCCAAAACATACTTAATAAAACCTGGATGTTTCATATTTCCATTAACCTTCTCTGTCTCTTTGTTTTCTCTTTGAAATCTAGTTATTCCATCTCAGTTCTTTCAAATCCTATTCATATGTTACGTTGTACTTCAGATCTGAACACTTCCATGAAATCTTTATTGACCACCTCAGTAAGAAACAAGTATCCTGATCTTCTGATTGCCTGTAGCTCTCTGCAGTATTCTCAAAGCACTTTGCTCCAACCTAATTCTAGGACAGTGGAATCCTATCCTCTCAGCTCTAGAAATCTTCAGTAAACTTGAATCATGTATTTTTATATGCCTCATATCACTTAATGATAATGGCTAGCAGTAAGCTGGTGTGCCAAAATAATGTAACTATACAAAACCATAATGCACATACACCTTAATTATTAAAAGATATTATTACATGTTATATAAGTTTTTGTTATAATAAAATAGAAAGGGTAATTTTCTTAAGTGACAGATTTCAGTGTATTTCTTGGCCACAAAATTTTAATAAACATAAATATTCCATTATGCTTATATGTTTATTGTATGTTATTTCAAAAGTGAGCTACATTAAAATTATGATTCTGTAGAAACTGTTCTGTGAGCACTAGAATTTTGCTGTGCAGGTATTAGCTTAGAGTTTGGGGAAAATGTGATGACAGGCAGTAACTGTGACCTAGAGAATTCTAGCATATGGAAGGTAGAGGAGAGTAAGAATTTGTACTTTAGGATCATTGGAAAGAAAGAAACCACATTGATGAAGGTTCAAACCTGATACTCACTAGCTTTAACACCAAGTGGGTTATTTACCTTCTCCCACTTTCCTCATATGTACAATAGGGATGAGAAGGTTTTGCAAAGAAGAAAGAATGTCTATGATGTCCTCAATACCATGCACATATGCTCAGTCTGTATTAACTCAATTTGTTGTTGTTATTATTGTTGAAATCAAATTTCCAACTGTGCATAAAGAGAAGCTACCCCTGGAAAGTTGTTTGAAGCATGTGAAGGAAGGCATGTCTTCTCAGAGACTATTGTGTCCAAATTTTCTTTAATTATTAAAATGTCACAGTTTGACCTATCCTGAGGCCATGAGGCCCATCTTTGAGGTTCTGTAGTAAGGAGTTTCCCTGTTAACATGTGTGAGGGGATAAGATGTTACTATCTATAGATTATTATCTTTGCTCAACTCAAGTTTACTAAGAAGTTTAGGAGAGTGAATGACATGTCCTGGAGAGGTGGTCATTAGTCATACAGAGAAGATGGAAAAGTGTGTTAAATGGCAAATTTGTGTGTATCACGACCTTATATATACTTATGGTACTAGTGCTGATATAAGGGGGCTAGGCTGAGTCATTCTGGGATAGATCCATGCCAATTCTTTCATCTTGGACCTGTTTGCAGGGACAGCCCAGAGACACAGAAAACACAGATACTACAGGTCTAGATTCTAACCTAACAGCTGTCTATACAATTTAACTTTTTTCATTCAGCTTATCTATCAAAGGATAGAATTGGATTTTATGATTTAAAAATTCTTTTCAACATCAAAGCTTGTTTATTTTCTCATTATGCTGTCTTCAGAAAAGACAGACGTTCTTAATGGTACTTGTACTCCTTTCTAAAAATCTTTCTCTTTTAATCCTATGAACATTTGCTCCCTGGATTAAATTTTGAGAATATAAATATGAATATGCCTTACTGGAGAGACCAGAAGGAATTTGCCTCTCTGAGTTTTATAAGGTCCTTCAGTCATACTTTTGTCATGCTCTTTATAGTTTATTCTTCTTATTATATGTGCTGGGGGCTCTTTAATTTCATCCTTGGGTTGTATACACATATTACTGGTATTTTTAGAAGCACTTTATGAGTACAAAATTTATTCCCTGTGCCCTCATCAATTTGAAATTACCATTTTAAGGCTGATTAAATAAGGATTAGTGCCAATGTTCTACTTATTAGGCTGTGTCTTCAACTGGAACTGATGATGTAGTATTTGTCAATAACTAGTTCACAGCCTTAAATTCCACAAAATGAAACCTTTGCATCAGAGTCCATCTGTCTGAAAATTTTGAGGCAAGCTTCCATGAAGAGGAAAGCCATCTATTATATGATGATATAAGCGTAAAGTAGCATGTATCACAGCTGTTTGATTACTGCTGGGAAGATGACTTGCATTCCCCCTAAGCCCTCTATCAGAATCCAGCAGTGATGGATTGAATTTCCCTTGCCTTAGCATGATGATGGATTGCTTTAGGAGGAAATATATGAATTGTAGAATCACTGCAGAAATTAATTAACATTACAACAAGAAGATGTTAGCATTGATCTTTGCTACGATATGAGATTGATCCAAGGAGTTGGTAAAATATCCACTACATTTTCCACAAAAGTATAACTGAGTGAGCATTCATCTAAGTTTTTTATCCAATGCAATTCTTATAAATGGTTCATTAATATGCCCCAATTATAAGATTCAAATATATCTTATTGCCAGTTATTGCAAACCTACCATTTGTAGAGATTTCGCATCAGTAAACTAATGTGGCATGACTCGCACAGTTTATAATGTACATTTTGTAATAGTCGTCTTTTGGAATGATCCTTCATAAGTGAAGGAATGAAAGAATTAGGTGGTAGATACCTTAGGATGTAGTGCTAGGTGTGAGGCCTAAAACGATCAAGCCCCAGCACTTTAAGGTTGCCATGTAACTGATCTCTGCGAGCACAGCTCCTCTAGTGTAAATATTGTCATCTGCTTTCCCCATTTTCCTGAATAGGTATTACTGTTAGCTAAAATAATATACTTCAAGCTTATAATCTATTTAGAACATTAAATAAATCCGATCTCCATAAAGAATTCAGTGTCTATCCTCTGTTTCTTACATGTATTGATTAGGTGAATGATAGAAAAGAACTCAGAAAAGCAAAAGTAAAACAAAACATTCTAAATTCCTGAGATAAGTTATTAATGTCCTTAAATGGAGATAAAAATTGTGTAGAATAATATTTTCTAAATCCCAAGTTTTTTATAATTAAAAATGCAAAGAAAAAAAGGAATCAAATAATTACTTTAAAATATTTTAAAGAACATGTTTTCCTACTTAAAGTATTTAGAGGGGAAAAAGTTAGTAGAGATTGTTTTCTTGATTTTAAGGAGGACCTGGAGAAGTCTAGTCCATTTTTGGTTGATTGACCAATTTTGAGGACCCCATTTGAAAATATACAGGGAACTTTTAAAGCATATATTTAGGTATACTGATTGAAATTCAGTTGCTCAAGGTGAAAGCAAACTGGATCAAAACCAAGTACAGAGGAAATACGAAAAGTACTAATAAAACTAAAATTGATCTTCCTGGGAAACAGGTGCTGAGCCGGTAAAAAGAAGTTAGTGGTTAACAACAGTGCACAGCGCCTTTGTTTCCCTCTAAACAAAAATGTTTAGTTCAGTAACAGCAAGTGAGTTCCTCAGGGAATTATTCAAGAAGGCTGATGGAGTCCTGTGAGCTGACTCATGAGTTTATTTTTGGACATGATGAAAAACAAAGGTTTATAGTCTGAGAAAGTGTGGAGGAAAATATGGAAAGGAGAAGTCATTTTAAAATGTTCTGTTTGCTTAGCATGATAATTGAAGTAAGGTAATCCCAAAAAATCAAAGGCCAAATGTTTTTTCTGATAAGTGGATGCTGATCCATAATGGGGGAGAGGCATGGGAAGAATGGAAAAACTTTGGTCAAAGGGGAGGGAGGAGAAAGGACATGGGGGCAGGAAAGATGGTGGAATGAGCTGGACATCATTGCCTAGGTTCATGTATTACTGCACATATGGTGTGACTCTACAACATGTGCAACCAGAGAAATGAAAAGCTGTGCTCCATTTATGTACAATGAATCAAAATGCATTCTGCTGTCATGTATACCTAAGTAGAATAAAAAAAATCAAATAAAATACACAAAAAGTGTTTTGTTTGCAAAGTTAAGTAGTTAAATAAGTACTGAAAAACTTGAAATACAGACTACATCTCCCATTCTCCCCAAAAGAAGGAACTGTCAGTGATACTATTAGAAGAAATGCAGCCAAGAAACTGAATTTCAACATGATTCAGTAAGGGCAGAAGACTGTTCTACTCCTTCCAGTATTCAGGGTTTAAACATATATTTCAGATCCATTAAGGAGCAGACATTATGCTAGATGCTAAGGATACACACCTAAAGCAAGCATCGTTTTTCATGTTAAGAAATTTATCATCTGGTAAGAGAGAGGGCACAAACAAACTGATTGCTGATGTGCTAGACAATATAACCTGGTGAATAAGGGGATTCTGCTTAACTCTGCTTGCGTAAATCAGTTCAAAAAGACAAAAGCTGAAAGGAACATCAAAAATGTAAATAAGCACTGCAAAAGTGAGGCCAGAAATCCAGGAGGTTCAGAACAAAATAGTTTTCTGAAAACAATGAATTTGAAAAGTTAGAAAGACACAGAGAGCACTGTCAAGGGTCGAATGCAAATTGTACTGAAGAGATAATGTGACTGAACACCTTTGCCAGAATTAATTGCAAAATGTCACATCTAAAACTGCCTTTGTTGATCTTAATGTAGTGTTACTGACACTTCCACCAGAGTATTTTTCAAAGTTCCACTACTGAATGTGGATTAATTTGGTTTATGAGAATCAAATAAAAACTTTCTATTATATCTATCATGTTTTAAATCATATGCTTAGCAATCAAACTAAGAGAACAGGTAGTTTTTGACCTTCAATGAAGAAATAATACAAAATTCCACAGAATATAGCAAATCTAATAAAAGACAATACCTCAAGTTTCTAGATGGTGTTATATAATTGTTATTAGATTTAGAATGTGGACAATATGACTTTTTAATTTTTTAATTTTTATTTTTGTGCTGTTGCGGATCAAAGCTAGATATGATAGGCAAGTGCTCTACCAAGCGCAACTTATTTTACAAAATACTTATACAAAATAATGTTTACCTAATAGCACTCCATTGAGCAAATCCAGTTAATTTAAAACCTTTCTGTCCTAAATTGTGTTTTTATATTTGCTAGGGAAATTTGTCACTGAATTTTATAGTAGTCATCCAGATAATTAAGTTCTGAGTTAGATTCTAACGGCAGGGAGCATCAGAACATAAATTAGAAGTGTTTTAAATAACCACATTTTATTTGAATCCCCAACTGCACACTCTTAAACAAATGTCCCTTTGTAGCATTAACAGATTTACACTGCTACATATTAATAAAAAATCAAAACAGAAAGCCTTTAATCATAACTGATTTTAATTCCAAGTGAAAGTTTGAATTACAACAGTAGCCACTGAATATAATAGTGTTTGAAGTTGTTTCCTGCTGACAGTATTAATTTGACTTGCTTTGAATTTCTTTTGGACACTCTAAAATTTCAGCTGACGTTGCAGCAATTTTAAGACACATTTCTGTTTAAGTAAATTTGAATACACAAATAGAAGATGTAAGGATAACAACTAAAGAAAACAGAAATGGAAAAATTGGCACAATTAAGGAGAGAATATGGAGAAATATAAAAAGAAAACTCATGAAAATCACTGAGGCAAATGCATAATAAATGAATACAAAGAAAGAATTTTAAAACAGAAGTAAAAGGAGTAGCATGGAGATATGATCTAGAAAAATAATAGATTCAAATTCATATTAACTTAGAAATAAAGAATTAAAAAAAACCCAAATTAATCTAAGGAAGCAAAACTTGACTGAATACAATGTTGTCTAAAAATAGAATGATTTAAAATGTTAATTGAGAGTAGATCTATATGGAGAATTATACAAATAAAGAAAACAAAAACATTTCATGAATAAAGAAATGCCATCTTTTATGTGATATTATAAAAGTTAAAATTCTGAAAAAGAGTAGTTTGAGTTAAATGAATCATGATTGCAATAGAATGTGTTAGTTTCAATATCTTTAGCATAAATGCCCATCTAATGGAGACTCTCTCCTAGTGATGGAGAAAATAAATTCATACACAATTAATATAGTACATGTAGTCACATTTCAAAAATAATATTCCCAAATATTTAGTATAGAAATATACCATATCATATACTTTTTGTGTCCCACTTTTGAGCAAATGACATATACATAAATGTGTGTATATAATATATATATCATTTATGCAGAATATATTCATGAATTTTTCCACGCAACATGGAAAGATATGAAGGTAGATACTATATATTTGTTTAAATAGATATAAGTGCCTATATAGGGGTGTGTGTGTGTGTGTGTGTCTATGTGTGTCTATATGTGTGCCTACAAATATGGATTCGATGATTTCTAGGGCATTTTCCTCTATTTCTGTTTTTATATCTCATGTTCTCTAATTTTAGTGATTATATATCTATAGAACTGAATTCAAAGTGAAGAGATACTATAATTGCTATACCTTCCCCTGATCTAATTATCATTTCATTTCATCTTACAAGTAAATTGACTTAGTTTGATAAAATTACTCTTTGCATTTTTATAGAGCCAAACCCCAAAATCTACATTAAGAGAACAACCATGACACTGACATATAGAAATTTTCAATATAATTTGTGATGGTTTGTACTGATTAAACAAAAGCCAATTTGTACCATATCTGCATTTGATTATGTGTAGTGTTCTGACAACAGTATTTTAAAAAAACTAAAGATGAATAGAGCAAATCACAAAGAATGCAGAAAACTTTCTTTAGCATTCTGAATCTTGCTAAATACATCTGGATGCATATTCCAAATTCAAAGTTATAACAACTTCAAACAGATAAAAAGTTTAAGCATCATTGCAATCTTTTTAAAAAAGTTTTAAAATTTTTATTTATATATTTATTTATATTTTTTTGGTACCAGGGATTGAACTCAGGGGTACTCAACCACTGAGCCACATTCTCAGCCCTAGTTTGTATTTTATTTAGAGACAGGGTCTCAGTTGGGTTGCTTAGCACCTCACTTTTGCTGAGGCTGGCTTTTAACTCATGATCCTCCTGTCTCAGCCTCCTGAGCTGCTGGGATTATAGCCGTGCACCACCAAGCCCAGCTGCAATCTTTTTAAAAACAGATAAAATACTTTTTTCCTCCATTACTTTTAGATATCTGAGTATTGACTATCATTTATTAATTTATTATATCATACTAAAAAATATTTAATGAGTGCTTTCTCTATTTCAAACATGCAAGGCCCCAAGGAAGAAGATAGATATGGTTCCTAACATCATGGCATTTACAGAGCTTTAGCACATCACTCAATCCCTTGGCTAGTTCAGCTACAGGTGCCTAAATTAATTTGTGATTGTCCAAGTACCTTCTCTGTCTATAATTCTATGATTGTTCTGGAGATACAGACTATGTGTTGACTTTCAAACATGTACAAGTGCTTAAGTGGCAAAAGATATTACGTATCAGCACCATAACAACAAGTAATTTATTTTTAAAAGATAATGAAATATTTTATCAAATAAGCTTTATTCTCCTGTAGAACTGCAGCAAGATTAAATATTTCTAATACCTTTAAGACTTTTCTGCCATATTTATAAACACACATATTTTTACTTTATCCTGTGAGAGGAAATAAACAAAGTTTCTTACATGTTTTAAAATTTACAGATACATCCTGAATCTTTTCAAAGTTTAAAATTAATTTGATTGTACATATCATTTATAGGTGTGTGTTTGTTTATTTTGCAGTCCTGAGAGTCAAACTCAGGGCCTTATGTAAATGTTCTACCACTGAGCTACTTCCATGATCTTCTAGGCACTTTTACAAATAAGCATTTTATTATCTTGTATTAAGTTAAGCTAATATTTGCTATGCATTACACTGACAAAGCAATATCTGAAGAGTATCAATTACACATTTCCTCAAGAAATTTGAAATTTTGTAGTCATTTCTGCTATTCTCTAAAAAGCTTACCTTTACTATTTTCATGTTTATCTAACTCAGTTGATACTCTTATAATCTTATATCTGATAATAATTGTGTTGCTAATTTAATTTTTTTAAGCATACAATTTTTTCTCTTTTTTTTAAGGTATGCAATTCTGACTGGAAAAAATTTCAGCAGTTGACATGGTTAAAATGCATTACAAACTATGTCAAAGCAGGACATTTTTATTGTTACCATTAAGAGCAGAAGGAAAGGAGGAAGAAGGAGCAAGGGCATATAAATGAGAGTGGTTTTTTTTGGATGGGAAGAATATTGAAAGAGCTCTGGATTCTGGACAAAGTGCCAGCTGTTATCCAGCTATCTAACCTTATGTTATATGATTGAACACTCTGTGAAATGATAGGATAGGACTAGTTGATCTTTAAGATCCATTCTAGGTAAAAAGACTGTAATTTCAAACTTAATATAATGTTATAATTCTTCCCATTAAAGATAGCCAAGTCCTAATAGTGGCCTCTAGTCAGAGTAATTGCTAACCTTTGCTTTGTAACAAATATAACTTTTATATCAAGTAATTCTAAAAGGTAGGGACGTGAAGAATAAAAAAAAAATGAATAGGTACATTGCCAAAAGGAATCCTAAGGTGGCTAACAAATCAGGTGCCTGCTCTAAATGTAATAGGATGGTGAAGAAAGGTCAACACTATTGTGGGATAGACAATAGCAAATCTGGAGACAATAGTTTGACCTGTTCAAGTCCACATTTGAAGGAGGACATTTAATGACTCTGAAGAATTAGGAATGATTTGATAAGTAAAAGTCAACAAGGAGAATGGACATTTCTTTATATATTCTAGAGATTCTTTATGTACACTGAGAATGCCTTTTGACTAAAATTTCTATGTATGCATGTGTATATAAATTCATATAAATTCATACATAAATGAATAGATGCAGAAATTAAGCAATTTCCAAAAGGCAATCAATAGTATGTATACTCATCAAATGCTGGGATTTTTAAGTTAATTTTTCTGTTGTTTTGCCAGCAACTATAACAGAGAGTCTGACATATATTCAATGTCAGTAAATACTTTTTGGAAGATGACAAATTAAATGTATGAATAATAAGTATAAGCATTTAGGTCTTCTAAATACTACAGTCATGCTATTTTCCTATACACTGATGATCCTTTTTCAAAGCAAATATTTGCTGATGCAAATGGAATTTTCCCTTATAGATGAAATATTGTATCACATATTACAATAGAATATAGATGTTAATTTATGCAAAATGTAGAAATAAATGTTGTCTAAAAATGTCTCAATATATGAACCCTGGAAATTCCAGGGATTTTACCATCCTAGAAGATCCTGAAAGAGTTTTCGTCTTCAGGTGAATTTCAGGGTTGCTTCAAGTTTGTAGGCCTCTAATTTGGTGTTTGGCTGGATTGGAAGGTTTGTGAGAGTTAAAAGCAAGATTAAGTCCTGTGGGGATGCTTAAGTTAGGCTTGGATTGCACTTTACAATTCCTTTCAAAATGGTGATGTCATGTGGTTTTTATTTTATTTTGTTTTGTTTTGTTAGCACAGTGTGTCGAGGGAGAAGGGAGAGTTACATTTGAAAATATTTACCAGTCAGTTTTAAGTCTCCTAAAATGAATATTCCAGGGCATCTGGGAGAACATGGCCAGGAGTTCAAAATGGCCAGATCCAGGAAGTAATCCAAAAATGATTGGGAAATTATCAAAGTGATGCTATAAAAAACAAATAAGTAATTTTATCTCATTAAGAATTCCATCTCTGTATTTTAAAGTAAATGTGTAGATGTATCAAGTTTATCAATACTTAGACTTATTTTCCAAAGTATATAACCAAAATTTAAATGGTTTTAAGGAATATTAAATATATTAGGAAATTTTTATTATTTGAGTTTTTAGCAGATAGTGATTATATTTGTACTGTTTTTTATCAAAGAGAAACATCTTCCAATCAACCGTGCTGCCTTTATTTTTTTATTGAAGTTCAATGAATCTTTCAGATAGCTTCACATATTAAGATATATTTTTGTCAAAAATGTGTCTCATTATGATTTAAAATAGCACATTCTAACAGCTTGATTGAATACCTGTAGCCTTGTCTTCATTTCAGGAGTTGAAACTAATAATTAATTTTAAAAGCACAGAATTTTAGCTCTTGTAGGTATGAAAACATTTTAATTGCTTTGATAATTTGTTTTCCACTATCATGCAATCTCTGGAGACTTGGAATCTCAAATATCAGCGTAACAGTGATAAGCACACAGGTGAGATACAGAATAAAATGTGATTTGCAAATAGATAGATATGCACATTATATATTTATTTGTATTAATAAATAACATTTAAGAGATGTGCCTATCTGAGACAGGTGCATTAGGAACAGTTATTTTGCATTACATAGAGTTATTGTAGCACTAGGGTGACTTAGATGAATTTAGGTTGTCTCTAACCTTTCAATTACCGTATGGATTGGAGAGTTTTACAAGCTTCCCATAAAGAGTTACTTTTTGTATAAAGTAGATTTTAATGTCTTAGCAACCTTGTGCTCTTTCTAGAAATGTCATATAAATTATTTTATTTCTTTTCACCCCTCTCTGAAAACATCATGATTCTAAATATATCACTAGAATCATGAGCAATAGAAAACCATAATTAATATACAAAGGAAGATTTTAGACCTTTGAGTCTATTTTAGTTCATATTAATAATATATTGAATACATAAAAGTAGACAAGTCAGCAGTATACAAAAGAATATGTCTTTTGAATGGGAAGTTATAATTCAATGGGTGTAAAGTTTTAGTTATGCAGGATGAATAAATTGCAGAGATCTGAGGTGCAATATAATGCCTGCTATGATTTGGAGATAGTTTGTCCCACAAAGTTTCATGGACTAGAAGTCTGGTCTTGAGCGGTGGTAGGACCATAAAGGGGGATTGATGCTTTTCTTGTGCAGTAATTTGATTCTTGCAGAACTGCACTAATTATCTTGAGAGTAGGTTGTTACAAAATGGGTTTGGCTTCCTCTGCTTGCTCCCTTGCTTCCTCTCTTGCCATATGATCTTTGCCATGTGCACCACCTGCTCATCTCTCTTGCACATGCTCCCACAGTGTGATGTCATCTGCCATGTTATGATGCAGCATGACACCGTTGCCAGGTGTGGCCACCCAAGCTTTGGCTTTTTACTCTTCAAAGCCATGAGCCAAAATATACGTACTTTCCTTGTACAGTTCCCTGCCTCAGGTATTTTGTGAAAGCAACAGAAAATGGACTAAGACAATGCCTATAGGTGATAGCATTATACCATACAGTTAAAAAATTAAGAGAGTAATTTCATATTAAGTTTTCTTACCACAAAAAAGATGAGAAGGCATTAGGAAATTTTGAAGGTGGTAGATATGCTTAGTATCTGATTGTGGCATTGTTTCATGAGTGACCACACAAGTTCAAACCCATTGATTTGTAAATATTAAATATTACAATTCATGTACCAAATAGTATTAAATTGTCAAATTTTAAGAATGCTTTCAGTTGTGTCTTAGTAACCTTTCCTTACTTTCTTATAAAGATATTTCCTTAAGACCATAAATTATATGAAATTTCTCATTTATGGTTTAATTTTTTTTTTTTTTTTTTTTGGTACTGGAGATAGAACTCAGGGGCACTCAACCACTGAGCCACATCCCCAGCCCTATTTTGTGTTTTATGTAGAGACAGGGTCTCACTGAGTTGCTTAGCACCTCGCCATTGCTGAGGCTGGCTTTGAACTCACGATTCTCCTGTCTCAGCCTCCCTAAGTGCTGGGATTACAGGCTTGTGCCACTGCGCCCGGCTTATGGTTTAAATTTAACTGAAAATATTTCACACCTGAAATATTTTAATGATAAACTCAGATCAAGGTAGGAAAGTATGATTCATAAGAGCCCAAATGAGTTAGTCTCAATTGGCCTTGAATGTCAAAAAATAAAGTAACAAAAGCAGATTATGTAAATAAAATCACAGGTGTATGCATGGAAAAGAATTCATCATAGGTATTTTTCAGGTAATTAAATATCCTGAAGGCAAAAATATAAAGTAATTATTCTATGAGAAATGATATACCAATTAATTTAAATACAAGCAAAATTTTACTTTCATGTGAGAAAAAAATGCAAGAGACACTTTATATGATAATTTCAAGTCCAGTGCTGAAAATGCAAAATATTTATGATAAAAACAAGTCTTTTTATTCAATATTGGCTTTAATAACTAACACAAGTATCTCACTGGGATGAAAGTGTGTGTGTGTTTTTTTCCATCTATTGTATCTTCCTAGAAAAATATATGAAACTTTAATCTCATCAGAGGAATTGATAACATAGTATGCAAATATTATTTTGTACTTTAATTCAGAGTGCACTTTCCCTCCTAGTCACAGAGAAGATTCAGGAACCATGTGAGATATGTTTTCATCACATTTAACAATTATATTGTCATAGACTATAGACAGTTATAGTCTAGGATTGGCAGGGTTAAAACAGGAAAATTTTTACACTTTTCACCACCTTACAGAAATACCTTGTAATACTATGCATGGAACTTTGTCATTTACCAAGCATGACTAATTTTTCAGGAGCTACTTGCCAAACACCACACACAAAATAACAAGTTAAAGATATTCCAAATATTGGCAGAACTATAAACATAATACAGCAATAGAATAGAGTTTTCTAAGTTGCTTGTATGTTTTGCCAATCTAACCATGTCCTTTAATTGGACAAAATTTGAGTTCTCAGAATAATCTTTCAAGTAGACCAGTGAAGACACTGAAATGATAGAAGATTTCTAAAAGTGAACTTCAGGGCCCTTTCATACCCAGGTGCAGCTGCTACTTGAACAGATAAAACACTATGATTTCATCTGTAACTACCAGTGCTCTATTCAGGCCCCAAAATGATTTGAATAGACACTTCAGCCCTAAAATGCATTAGTTTCTACTACAATTTATATTATCAACTAGCAGAGTAAATGCATGTAAAAAGGACTTGGAGATCTTTGGGAGAAGTACTTGTTAAATGTAACTCAAAAGCAGATTTGAAAATTTTCCCCTTTTAAATTTATTTTCCCAGGGTCCTAATAAATGAATGCTGGGCTGCCATCCAGGTTTCCAAGCCACTAGAGCCTGATTGTTTTCTATTTGTTTCAGTGTTTAAAGCCAACAAAAGCTGCATTAAAACTGACGGTGCCAAGTAGTAACAAGCATACTTTAAGCATAGCTAATATATGAACCAACAGCCCCAGGTTATAATATTTTAAACAAAACAGAATTTATAGGCTCGGCTCTTTGTCATTGCATTTCATGAACAAAACATGTTTTAATATAGCAGGTTTATGAAAACATAAGAATATCTCACTAATAACAGAATGGTAACTGTGTTTATTCCATGTTCCCTGTAATTTTGCATTTCCAATCATATTTTTTTGTACAGCCTCATCTTCTTCAAATGGAAGCAAAAAGAAAAATGCATTGTCTCTTTCATATTTTTATTGCAATATCACACAGTTGATTCTATTGTTTTTTATTTAGTTTTCAAAAATGTTCATAATTGTGTTCATTTACATCCCTGCCACTTTTGTGATGGCAAAACAATTCTTCCATTGCCACCTCAAAACATGAAGAACAAAAGTATCTTTAAAATAGTGACTGAATTCAGTGTAATATCTATTTTTATATTTTTGTTGAAATAAAATATTATTTTATTTAATTAAACCTTGGGAGTGTTTTTATTATTTCTATCTTTGTGCAAGGCAAAAACTTATTATATCCTAATGTCATGAGACTCTGGCCTTTGAGTCAGGCAAATGAAGTCCCTTTAAAAACATGTAAATATCTATCCATTTGTAATGTTGATTATTTCAAATTTCTTTTGAACTATTCTTGCACTGATAATGAAAATATAAGGATTATATACTTTTAAAGAACAAGGTTGAAATTTGGTATCATAATTGCAGCTTTTGAAAATTGGATAAGTAAATATATAACCAGTAAAAGCCAGTATGTAAAATATATCCTTGAAATATTTAACTGTAATCTGCTTTACCTTTCTTCCCCTCACTATATTCAGCTAATATAACTCCAATGTTAATCTTCAATTAACCTATATTAATTTTTCTAATGATTAACAGCAATAAATCTCTATTGTGTTTCTGCAGATCTGCCTCCCTCTGTTCACAGAAGGAAAGGGTGACAATAAAAATTATTTCAAGTATTGGAAAGAGTCCTTGACCCAGTTAACAGATAATATAAATTCTCTCATCTGATTCCCTCCTGCTTAACACTCTATAATGTAGAAATTCAAAGTCTCATAATATATAAGATTCTCATTCGAACATTAGAAGTTTGACAGATACCCAACCTTAGTTTTATATGAGATATTTTAGAAAGTAGTAATTTTTATTTGATTAACCACAGCAGCACCCATGGTTCTATATATGTGGGTCTGGCTATTCTGTTTATAGATAATGCCTCTTACATATTTGTATACAGAGATCACTTGCAACAATTCTTTGGTCCAGATCCAAGTTCAAAAGAAATGCTTTCATCTTCTACAGAAATCTCATAAAGGCCAAGAACGTATCTATATAAATTGTGCACTGTTGTGTGTATTGATAATCATCTGACTCATTCTGGTAATTTTATACATGAAGAAAATAAGCTTCTAGAATTTTAATTGACAGGACTGGTACTCAAAAAATTTCCTCATTTTAATTTTCTTTTCATTCTGCTTGAACTTTCAAAATGGATAAAATATTGATATTTAAAAAGCTAAGTTTAAAAAGTAGGTTAGTAAATAGACAAAAACACAATAATTATGTTCAAATACAAGGGGGAAAAACACGGTCTGAAACCAAGGAGGCTGTTTAACACTGACCACTGGTAAAGTACTTGGAGTCAGAACACAGGCACTGTGAAGTACATTTTCAACTCAGGACTCACAAAGTTCTTATGAAGACAATTTCTTTACTTATTGTCTTGGCTAAGTCATTGTCTCTGATACTAATCACACTCACCAACCATATGAGCTTACTTCTTTTTTGATGAAGGCCTACAGATAAAAGTACTGCTTGATCCAAAACCATGAAAACAATTCCACCCTCTAGCCTGTGATTCCTGGAGGCTAAATGTTTGTTCAGTTATTGTTTCTATGGTTACAGTTTTTCTCTTATTCACACCATTGGAAGCTTGAAAGAAGGTCCATCAGAACTTTGTGTTTATCAGTTGAACTGAGATGACCACCAAACAGGTCAATTGTGCTACATTTTTCTTAGTAGTGAATGTGAAACTAGGTTTTGAGAGAATCAGTTGATTATCTTCTGTATATGAAATTACTTGTAATAATAAATAATTACACTTAACTATATGGGTAGAAATACACTATTTTTCTTTAATTTTTCTACCATCTTATGTTTGCATTAAATGATAATGCATTTTACTAATATGCTGTTTTTTCACATTATGCTAAATCTATAATTTACTGTTTTAAATCACAATACACTAATGACTATTAGTATTTTCAAGTTATATTTAAATAATATTTCTTAAAATCATTTTTTCCTAGTCAGTCTGCCTGTATGCTATAATGGATTCAAAGATAACTAAGTTTTTAAAATTTATATTTGTCTTACTAAAATTTTATTCATTAGCCCTCTACCTACATGAAAATTTCTCCTCACTAGTCCTTTCCATAAAATAGAGATTATTTTTTGTATATAAAACTCCTTGGGAACAAAGGGTATTTTACAAGTATTATTAGATCTTTTGCTGTGACTCACTCCCATGCAGATGGTACACATCTGAAGGGGCCCTATTCTAGCTAGCAAAGACCCAGCTGATGCTCTGAAAAATTATTCTCTCTTGGTGAAAAGTTAGCTTGCCACTGCCTTCCCTGCTGCATTATTAAACACGAAGGAGTGATTCCCTTAATCCCAACCATCTGCTCTTCCTCTACTAAAAAGTGAAAACATCCCCTTGTGTTTACAAATGTTGCTCCTAAAGCTTCACAAATTATAAGAGATGGTTGTGAAATTTCTGTATATACTACAAGATCAAAACAAAATCCTAGTCACCATAAATCTGTAAGAAATAAACCAAATTTATATCACACGATAAACCCAACTGTTTTAATGTAATCAATTATATTTAAACTGCAGTCTCAGAATGTAAATTATTTTAGCATTTCAAGTATAATATTTGCATTTTAAATATATTCCTACTTGTCCAGACATCCAAAAGTACATACTCTGAGAGAATGGATCATCTTCAATTCTTTCTAATTTTCACAGATTTATAGAATTCACAGAATTTTAGCACTAGGAAAGGTTCAGTTTCTTTGAAAGTAAAAGCAAGATCAATCATCTGACTGCTGACATGAACAATGAAATAAAAACTTTTAAAACTGGAAAACAGTGTCAAATATCTCATATCAGATTGTGAACTTTAAGAAAATGACTTATATCGAAGAAGTACCCAGTAAAAATAGTGATATCACCACACCAAACTCTAGTTGTCCTTATAAAATGTACTGCAAACTAGAATCATCTTGGCTAAAGAGCTCCATGATGCCATTTATCTAATTAATTAAACACAAACAACAGAACACACAAAATAAATTTTTGTGTTTTCAAATATTTGTTGTTTATTTTTTCAATATTATGGATTGTGCAGCCCCAAATTTTTCTCTACTTCTCTTTAGAGTATGAAGATAATTCAATTTTTCAATTTATTTTTGTTGGAGATCAATTGCTTTAGCTTTCCTCCAGGATACTGTCTTTGTCAGCAGACCAATTTCTATTTCATAAGGTTGACTCCTTTTGTGCTTAGCAAATAATTTCTTATCACTTGTTTTCCAGACCCTATTCACCCATTATTTCTCAATGCCTTTCTTTAATTCTTGTCCCAACAAGTTC
The DNA here is from genome assembly GCA_004024805.1 of Geosciurus inauris. Taxonomy (NCBI): domain Eukaryota; kingdom Metazoa; phylum Chordata; class Mammalia; order Rodentia; family Sciuridae; genus Geosciurus; species Geosciurus inauris. Next base: position 247,040 of record PVHX01000507.1, read on the forward strand.
CTTTTTCTTTCTATAATAGTTCTAAAAACATTCATTCTTACTTAAAATGGAATTTGTATAATTAACTGTTTTATTTTCACAGTACCCAGGAAATAAAATTATGCTTTCTTTGTAAGAGTCTTTCTTTCAAGTCTTCATTTAATTCACTCTTACATACCATGTGTTTATTTTTCTAGTCCATTTAACTGTCCTGGAGATTTTCTTGCTTTCCATCTGAAAGTCTGAATTATTTAGGTAATGAGTTCACTGTGGTCAAGCACTGGAAAGCACGTGCCCCCTTACAGCTTCCACACTAGTTGCCCCAAGTCTTCACTCCTTGGTTCTTTGGACAAGCTATTTTCTGTGTCTTAAGTTTAGCATGGTCTTTGGAGAATGCCAGAGGCTCTTTCTCTATTGATAAATAACAAAATATATTTCCCCTAGATGAATTTCCTGACCTCTGATTGATTCTGTGTTTGTGATTTAACTGGATCTGGTGAATTTTATAGAAAGATGTCCATATATATGAACTATCAGCGACAACCAGCTAATGACTTTATTTCTTATTTATTCTCATCTAACCATTGCTTGAGTCTATTCTTAAATATATCGTTCATGAAACTGTCTCTCAAGCTATACTTATGTTTCCTTTTGCCTCATATTTCCTAGTTACCTAACTGGGCCCAAGCTATTAACCCAAAGACATTTTCTCTTAAGTTCCAAAAGTTTAAAGAAGCATTGGTGGTATCATGGCAACTATACTCACCTTCCATAAGTTCATATCCATTTTTACATTTTACTCACTCTTCATTTCTATGCTGTCATTTTATAAATTCTCAACTTTAAGTCAGCCAAGTTTTATCCTATTTGGTCAGGAAACCTTGATGATTACAATAGTTCCTATTTCTATTTTGAAATAATAGCACTTAAAAATAATTTCAAATTTTTTTCCTAACAGAAGCAATGATTGTGTGTATGTGTGATGATATTTTTAGTCATTCTTGTTTTCAGATTTCCAATGTGTATCCATGAGTATGTTCAGATGTTACTGTCGCATTTATAACATGTTTAGTCAAAGAAAAACCTGGTGATAGACCAGCATATAGAGCCCTGATGGCACACACAGCCTTGGTGCTAATGGTAGAACAATTGAGAGACTGGGAAGTCAGGTACCCATAGAGATCACTGACTAGTTAAGGATAAATTGTCCTGAAGTTGTTCAATATTGGAGCTGATTCATCTTTGCTGTGCTTTCTCCAGTAACACTATTACTTCTCAGAGTGAACTGACTCAGCTCAACTATTATGGCTAAATAATTCAGGTTTTAGAGTCAGGAATTCAAATATCATCACTGGAGGACTAGAAACACATATGAATTCCTAAATGAGGTTGCAATTCTCACTTGTGGGCCATCAGTCAAACAAAACAGGGAAGTAGTAAAAGGAAATGTCACCCACCTCTCAACATGTTTCTCTCCTTTACAGTATCCTCTTCCCACTTCTGTGATCAAAATATCTCAGGATTGGTACTCATACAAAATTTTATGTTTCTGATATAATTTAAAAACTTCAGCCTTCCCTGTGCAGTTTACATTTTAATAGGAATAGACATTTTGGATACTTAAGCCCTAAAATAATGAACTTTTTATCAATAAGGCGTTTAATGCATTGGCCAGCAGTGAGTAGAATGGTCAGGAGTTCCCAAGACTCTGAAAATCCCACCTAGTCCATTGCCTCCCACATAATGTTCTGCTTTTACAGGCTAATCTAATTGGTTCTCTGCACAGGTGCACTCTGCACAGACCCTAGTGTCCATCCAGATGCTGACATTTACCTTTGTTTACTGGCCTTGATAAGTACCTAGAAAAGTCCCTTTAGTGCACCGTTGCCACTGGAAACATAAGTTTAAGCTCTCTGATTTGCTGAGTAGGGCTGCATAAAAAAAGTAAAATAAAATGGTACACAGCAGAGCTAAAGATGATGCAGAGGTACTTAGATGAAAACAGACAATTTTGTAGCAGATTGCCTAACATATTGGCAGTTCTCAAATCACATCTCAAATCAGATGAAATAAGTTTCAGAAAGTTATTTAGCATGAAGAATACATTATTAAATTCAACATATAAAATGTTAATGCAGCTCTGCTAGCTCTTATTGCTGCTTGCTTGCATTCCTCCCTTTTGCCAACATTGGTGTCATAAACTTAACTGTCAGTGTGGGGTGAGCATTCTCCTTCCAATCAACCAGCAGGCATGCGTTTTAGACATCATCTTCGCGTCCTTAACCACGCAGAAGTTCTCTTCCAACTCTACTGAAAGTCTTACTTCAGAGTTTAGAAATAAAATTTTTCTAGGCACCATCAACAGTTGAATTTGAATTTTTTAAAATAATGTTTTGCAGGCATTTTAATAGGTGACATACATCATTTACTGCAGAACATTTTATTTCTGAAGTGAATCAGTATGAAGCTTTTAATAAATTACTCATTCTTAAGTTTTGTTATTGAACTGAAATCCAGGAACTGAGATCCAGTCACATATTTTTATGGGTACACTATTTCCTGTTGTCATTGTGGTTATCTCCCAGCAGAAGCACTGGGAGTGCCAACTAAGCTCATCGAGTAAGGACAGACTTCTGGTACCAGGTTAAAGAAAAGATGAGGAAAATTCTGTGCACATCTGAGGATCTAGGAGTTGACAGGAATTCTAGTATTGACACCTACTTTGATACTTATTTAAAGGCAGGCTGTATCGTGGTTTTTTCCCCCCAAAATGAGATTTTTTTTCTCTGAGATACCTCATTCACAACAAAAAGGAAGTACCACCTAGCTGGATTATTTAATCCATGGAAGAACACATAGCTTGTGAATATACCCTAATCTTGCTGGAACATATAAGTTTTTCTTGTGCACTCAACTTTTCATGATCTATTCACAATGTGTGTCATGGTCAACTGCGTTTTTGACATTCCCACCTTGATTTGTATCTAGCTCCCTACATTTTCCCAGAGATTAGCCAAATTGTAGCTTCTATTGATCACTCACTTTCTTCTAAAGACTCTCTCAGCCACTTTACCTACAAAATCTTTTCAGTACTGTAAGATTCCCAATGAAGTAAATGTTGCTATGCCATTTTACACATTAGTAAACTAAACGTCTGAAAGTTTCGTCAACATATGATTTCAATGTTCATCTGTATGATACCAAAATCACTTTATCACAATGAATCCCATGTGCTATCTACTCTTCACTTTGTTTTCCATATACTAACTTCTCTATGTGGAACACACACAACCTTTTGTAAGACCATTCTCATGACTATCTGCAGACTGAGAGTTTTGTCCTGATCTAGTGAAAGAGGATTATTAGGCCTACTCACTAGATTGTGAGGGCCACTTTAGGGTACTCATTGCTACAGTCTTGAATAATGAAATAAGCCATTATTCAAAGATGATACTTCACACTGGATTTTGAAGACGTCGATTTGGATTTTCAAGATGTTATGTATTCAAATGTTATAGTCAAATTCAGGCTATGCCTGTAGTTCTTGCAATTTTATTAATATGGGTTTTTTTTAATAATCATATCTGTTCTTACTTTTATTGGTATTGGTACTTGCAAAATTGAATGTTACTCTCCTAACATAAAAATGGGGGATATTTGTAGCTGTACTTATTTTTTGAAACATCATTTCTAATGAAAACTAAATGGAAGAAACCAATTTTATTAATGAATATTACATTTGTAATTAGCCTTTTATTTTGTCCTTCTACATTCACATTTACATTAGGAGAAATAGATATAATTGATTTTGCAAAGAAAATCTATGTACTTTATTCTGTTGTTTTTGTATTTTGCATTTTTTAAATGAGGCTTTTGCAATGAATTGTCTAGAATTTGGTTTATCCTGGATAAATGGAAAGCAATTCACTCTAAGAATACTGTGAAACTGTTTTGTCTCAGCAGGCTCCATTGTGCAAGCCCAGCATGAGTGAGGGGGATGTGAGATAGGCCATGCTGTAGCAGACTGTTGCCGTACATTTTAAATGTTCATGAATTACTATCAGTAGATGATGGGTAAAAAACTGGACAAATGTGAACAGCATGAACATCAACCACACTTCAATTAGTGGTGGCTTCCAGTAAACAAAATCACACATTGCGTGGCAGAATAAAATCCCTTTAAGAAGGATAGCTGTTTTAACTTTATTTTAGATGTGATTCATTAGGCAGTATTATATTTACTAAACCAATGGCCACCCATAATTTTTGTGGGCAAAATTTTACTACAAGCTTTAATACATATATTATCGCATTTCATCTTTACAACCACCCTGTGGGATAAATGAGGCATTTTATTTTTCTCTCTGTTATAAGATCAGAAGGCTCAGCTTGGTTAAGCAACTTACCCAACATGGCAGTAAAGAGTTGAGAAGCAAACCCAAATCTCTCATATTGTTCTTTTAGTATCATCTTTGAAATCAATTGCATTTCAGAGTAAAGTAGTCTTACAATCCAAAATTTTTAAAATCAGTACATATGATTTGACAAATCTCCAATTCATGCTCCAGTAAAGATTCAAATTAATTGATCAAAGCTTTAGAGATTACACAAGAAGATAGCTTAGAAGCAGCCTGAGTTTTGAATTTCAGAAATGATGGGATAAAAACACAGGTTTATGGTATAATTTAGAGGGGCTATAGTTAAAACTTTCAGATGGTACAAGCAGAGCAAGCCTCTTTCAGAATTCTTAAAAAGTAAAAATAATGTTCTTTCCTCACCCAAAACAATGTGTGTTCTAAAACAAACCCTGCTTCTCTTCTGGTATTCTTTGTTTCATTCTTTCTCTCTTTTTTTAACACATGAACATATGGGCAAAAAAAAGGAGTATTAATATTTTCACATACATGTCATCAAGTACAGTAAGTTGGTGAAGGCAACTTAAATGTCATATCTTATAGAAAAGCTGATAAATCCAATTATCCTCTTTCGATGGCAAGTACTATAACATGTATTTATGAACAAATAAAATTGAGTAGTGAGTTTTGAAATACTTTTGCTTTACTATAGATAAATAGATGGCATGGTAATATTTGTAATATTATTCATATTTAAATTTGAACTTTATATCTTGTTGCAAAAATGAACCCAATTAGATATGATTGAGGTAGAGGATTAATTTCCTACAGAAAAAAATATACAGAATGCTCCCAGTGGAATATTATCAGTATTTCACAGACTGCTTTCATGACACCTGAATTTTTCTTATTTTTATTAAAACATAAAGTCTTTAAAACTAGATCACTAAATATTGTGACTGAGGTACACACATATCATGTGTTTTTGTACCTATATAAAAGCTAGATCATTAGTCTAAATTTTCCCAAAATAGTTCCTTAATTATATAATCAAAAATAACATTTTGTATAATTATAATCAAACTATATTAAAAATAGAGGATAAGAAGTAATTGTGTAATGCTATAGATCTCCACATATAAGAGGTTAAATAATCTAAATAAATATACACATGTAAATGTATGAATGGTAGCCAATATACTAGAAATTTTTATATATCAGAAATCTTCAAATTTAATTATATTTCAAAATCACAGTATTTAATAATTTATATTCTGGTAAGAATTCTACCTCTCTGTCAATAGTTTTCTTTCTAACAAAAATATTACTTAATGCTAATAATTTTCATTTAAACACAGTAATTTCAAATTATTTTTAATATGAGAAAATGATTAAAAACTATATAATTCAGAAATTTGTTACTCTTTTCAACAGGTTTGGTTGTTACTTTATACATTATTTAAAACTTTTCCATCTCATTTACTGTCACATTTAATGATTATCTCTTCAAAAATAAATATCTTTCTCTATAATCCTAAGATTATAAGATTTAAAAGATTTGAGTTCTTAAAACTTTAATTTCAGTCAACTAAAATTATAAGTATGACCTTTTGCAGAATTTCTAAAGTATCACTAATGTTTTTTATATTGACTTTATTGGTTTTCTTTTCAATCATTTGAAATATGCAAAAATATTATTTTAACTCTCTCCCTCCTTTGGCCACTTACTATTTAGTTGAAAGTTCTTTCCAGAAAAGAAGTCCTTAACCTGAAAACTTCAATTCCAAATGGTGTGAATCTAGTTAAATCAGCCTTTGCAAGGTGACATACTATGACTATATTCTAACCTCAATGAAAATCTAGCAAAATATCCAATTCTAAATCTTAAAGATTATTTATACAAACTGACTAAATGAGTAAATAAAGACTTCATTAAGTGAATGGAGCTGCAAACCTTTAAAACCATGAAAGTCTCAGACTATTTTAGAGCTCTTACATTAGCTGCTTTTGCTATAATGAAGACATGCAGGACTCAAAGACTGCCAGTCCCCTGAACTTCAGGAACACATTTTAATTCCAGTCCTAAGATATAGTAAATTAAAGAAAAAAACACTATGAGCATTTATTCAGAACTCCCCATGTTCCAGGCACTGTTGTGAAGACATGATTTAACTTTTTTAGACCTACACACCATTTCAAGATATTATTGTTACCCTTCACTTTATAGATGAGGAAACTAATGCTCAGAAAAGTGGAAAACTGACACAGTCACCAGTAATGATGTAGGGAGCAGGGATTTTATGAACCCATGTAATTCACTGCTAGCTCCTGAGCATTGTCTAGTACTTCCCAGGATAAATAGCTAACAACTCTAAATACTTGTTATAATCTATCTCTCCAAAAACTTTGGCCTTTATGATGGTGAGACTCTCATAAAGGAACTAGTGCCTTACAAAATGAGAAACCAGGTGACTATTTTTTCGACCATGTGAGAATACAGCTGGAAGGCATTAGTCTGCAAGCCAGGAAGAGAACCCTCACCCAAATCAGTCATCCTTGCACTTTGATCTTGGAGTTCCAGCCTCCAGAATTGTGACCAAATGTATTTATATTTTTAAATCCACCCAGACTACAGTATGTTGTTATGGGAACCTGAGCTAATAGTGCCTGTATATTGTTTTTACAATAAACTATCTTTAAAATCCTTTGTTTACCAAGCCAATCAGTTAATCAGTTATCATCTGATTGAAAAACTTTTGTGTTAATTTGATTTACCTAATTATTATTTCTGCCTCATTGCTTTATTTTCAAGCTTTGTTCTATTATATTGCTTTTTGTTTATATTCCTCCCAAACTATTACTGAGTGATTGAGTGATAGTATAACAGCAACTGCAAATTAAATATCATGGTTTAAAATTTATCATAGCTAAGCTAGGTGTGGTGGTGCATGCCTGTAATACTAGTCATTTGGGAGGCTAAGGCAGTAGAATCACAAGATAAAGGCCAGCCCCAGAAACTTAGTGAGACCCTGTATTAAAATTTTTAAAAATGAAAAGGCCTGAGGATGTTGCTCAATAGTAAATTGTCCCTGTGCTCAATTCCTAGTACTGAAATGAAATAAGATAAAATAAAATCTCAACCAGCTATATGTCAAAAACCTCAGTTTTCCTGATTTCAAAGCCTAAATACTCAGAAAATTCACCAAGTACTTCCAATGTCTGAGAAAGTCTATATTTGGATCTATTTCTCTCTAGAAATTGCTCAGTAATTATAAAGTCACTGGGAAATAAAGACATGATAGCTTACCTGTCCCTGTATAATCAAAGTTATTCAAGCTCCAGGGATTATTGGGCAAGCTCTCAAATGTTACAGGATTCAATTCCAATATTCTACTAAATTAAAGACAGTATAACAAAGGATTGTTTGTCATAGTGTTGCAAATATAGAGAAATGATAGTATCTTGAAACAAGCTTTCTCCCTCCAAAAGCCTTCCATTCCTCTGCTTCATAAATTCCTGGACATCCTCAAAGAAATTTTTCCTCAAAGTATTCTGAATTCTTCAGGAAGCATTTGTTCTGATTCTCTGGTTATTGCTTATGACCAGGGAGAACAATTGTTAATAATATGTCTTATATTTTGGATATTAGTTTCTTCCCTAAAAGGGCTATTATAATATCTATGCACAGCCCTAATGTTCAATCTCTCTGTTCTTAGTTGGTTAGTCTAAAAAATGAAAGAATATATTGAAAAATTTTGAAAACTGAAATTTATAAATATGAATTACTACTAAAACAGATTTATATACAAGATCAACTTATGTGATTAAAGTCATTCCACAAAGTTAGATATGTCTCTTAAAATAATGTGAAAATAAATTATTTTAAATATTTATGAAAATATTCCACCTATTGATAATTTATGCTGGATAGTCTTAACAATTACAACAGAAAAGTCAAGAACCCTGCTAGACCTCTAATAAACTTCTACTGTCTCAAATGTGTGTGCATAGAAATATAGATTTTGGAATACTGGAACAAATAGACATATAACAATAAAAACAATAGCTAACATATTGTAAGTACTTAGTATTTCCCAAACTCTGTTCTAAAGTGCTTTATATGTACTAATGCACTTAATTCTTATTATTGAAATATGATATAGGCAAGACTATTACAATAAAAAAGACAGCATTTTGCATATGCATTATAGTTTTAACAAACATTAATTTGTTAATGAAATTGTATTTTAAAAGTCACTTGAGAAGTTTCCATTTATCAAAAGTCTTTTATTTAATACCAGGTAAAGATAGCAAAAATAGGGCAATATTTAGGTCAATTATACCAAGACCCTCTCTGGAATAAATCATATCTATATTTGAAAAAGGAAATTTGATTAGTAATTTATGCAATGCTAATTAATTTCTAGCCACAAGCCACCTTTTACCACCCGCATCACCCTTTCATTCCAATACTATTGGGTTAGTTCTGATCTTATTCTGAAAGTTGTTTAACCTAAAATGTCTTTAGGGGATAATTTTCTAACAACCTTTTAAACTGCCACCCACAATTTCCCACAAACTAGAGAGCATCAAAAACTTTGCTACTTCTTTTTCTCAAATGGAATGAAGAAAATATAAAATGTGAATGATGTAAAACAATTGGATAAACTCAACTGAAGAACTTGTTCGCCTACATATAAAATAGGACAGGAAGGGAACTGAGGAAAGAGTTTTGGAGTAAGTAGATGCATGAGGGTCATGAGGTTAAAAAGAAAATAAAAGTAAAAAAGAAAGTTAATAGGAGAGGATTATATTTTAGAAGATCGTGTTAAAAATAATAAATTAAGTTTCTGTTCCAAATCTACTTTCTCAAATCTATTTATGTAAATACCTTGTGAATTGGTTTCTTTTGATATTGCTTACTGGATCCAAATGTACCTAGAAAATCTTATGCATATTTATTTGCTCATTTTTTAATAGAAAATAAAACATGACAAAATTAGCTTCAAACTTTTACCAGCTATAGATTTCAACAACCCAGATTGTGATTTGCTGCCTCTAAAACTGTGGTTCTTAATTTGAAACATTTCACACTTAGTTAAATGTTAAGTTTTAAAACCCTGTAAATTCAAAATACAAATAAATACAATGGAAATGTGTGAATGCCTCAACTACATAATCACAGATGGGAGGGCATAAAGCTGATATCAATAGCAATAGAAATTAGAAACTAATCACCGCGAATGTTAAATAAAGATGGCAGAGACCAGAATAGTTAATCTGATTTAATTGAAATTTAAATTCATAGTATGCAAAAGAAGAAGAATACAATCATTGTTCCTCCTTTATCATTACACACAAGTAATATCAGGTTGCAAAATCACATTCCATTGCAAAGTATCATGATGCTATTTCGTGAAGAATAGCTAGAGAAAGTGATGCTGACGAATAAATTACAGTTTCAAGGGCTTGAACTGCACATAAATTTACTTTCTGGAAGTGCTATTAAACAAAAGAACTCCAGAGTCTTGATCTATTTAAAGTACTATAAAAAATATGGCCTTTGTCCTGTTTTTAATCTCATTTAACTCTCAACACAAAACATATCAGTATGAAAACGTATGTTAAATGAAAACCCAGTGCCTAATCTCAAAATGATATCATAAAGTGTGGGCTTGTTGCTGTAGTACAGGGTTGGGGATGAGCGGTGTGTGCTCTGATTTATTGTTTAGACACACTCATTGGTGCTTCTAGTTTTGTTGTGAAACCACTATCTAATTATTAGTTCATCTTACACTGCAGACTTCCTACTTTTAGCACATGACAGTTCTAAAAGGGGGAAAGATATAGAGAAATTACTGCAAATCCTATAATGTTAGAAAGATTTTTCAGTGAAACAGAAGCCCTGACTGTGGAAGAATAAACACAGTATGTTTCTTGAATAGAATATATATGGTTTCTTAAAAATTTCTTCTATTTTTTCTGATTATATATAGAACTATCTGTAAAAGAATACTTATAGGATATTTAACAAACTATTTTAAAAAGCAAAACAGCAATAAGAATAGACTTTGCAGATTACATTGTTAATTTTAAGGCATTTAAAATATGTTTTTAGTATTATTAAAGAAACAACAAATATTGTACTTCAAATGCAACTAAAAGGGCCTTGGTTGTAAGCAACTGTAATTGATGAAAGGTGAATCCACAATGAAATATGGAAAACACAATGAAAAATGGAAAACCCATTGTGAAACAGCAGAAACAGAGAAACAACTGATAAAACAACCCCATGCAATACATATATTTTATTATGTAAACAGGAAGTTTACCAGTTCGTTCATGGAGAAAAATGTTTTTTCTAGTCTTGATACCTAGGAGAAATTTGTCACAAATAGTTATTTTGGTGAACTAACACTAAGATTTTTGTCCCCAATAATATTCCATTTGTTTCTATCTCCTCTCAGTGGCTCTTGGTGAACTCTAAAGTACTATTATTATGAAATACAACAGGGAATGCTTTTCACATGAATAGAGAATAGAGTGTGGTGTAGTCTACTTTAATAGTTGTCTAAAAGCTGGAATTAAAACTTGGTTGGAGGCTGAATGAGTCCTTTAAATCAGAATTTTTCAAACTTTTGGTTTGGGGAAAATATATTATTTTGGAAGAAAATGCAGAAATTGCAATAGGACTCCAGTCCCTCAATTTGAAAAGTTAGAACAGTAAACAAAACAAAAAAATATTGTTTTGTTATAATTTATTTTTAGAGCCCAATACTTTCAACATTCTGATTACAAAAAGTGTGTGTGTGTGTGTGTGTGTGTGTGTGTGTGTGAGAACACTGACATGGAATCCCATTCCAGACAGACATTTCTGTCTTTTAAAGCTATCAAGTTTAGGAAAATGACATAACCTATGTAGCAGCAATACGGATCTGATGTGTCCAGCAAGTGCCAGACAGTCTTCTCAAATGAAGTCCTCAAGCATTACTTCAGCCTGAGCCCATTCTCAGCTTTGAGGACCATATACCTGCAGTTCTAAGGTATTGCCACTAGATGGAAGCCATGTCTACTTCTTTGGTAAAATAATTCTAAAAGAGAAAATTTTCCCTAAGGAAATACATTGTTTAAAAGACATATATTTAATACTCACATAATTAGTTTTTATAATATATAACTTATATTTAAAACAAAGCTGACAGTCTACAAGAATTACACTAAGAATTTTCATATCATTCATTATCTATATATAATGCAAAATCATTTATTTACTGAGTTTTTTTCCTTTACTAGTTTTTGCTAAACACTTTTCATGATTTGTTTTAAAACTTACAATACTCTTATATGAAACAGAGTATTATTTTTATGTTATGAATGAAGTAACAGTTTCATAGAGGTTGAAAATGTCAAAGCTCGCTATATTTTGACATCTGACTACATGGTATCATTCTGGTCTTTAAAGCTTTCTATGCTGAGTAATTTGCAGTATGCTGAATGTTGTCATATTTTATATATCTGCACATACTCTCTTTAAAATCTACCTGGGATATATTCTTATCACAATCTCCCTTTCTCTCACCCAATGGTTTAACATGATATTATCATATGTGTGTCATCTCAAATTACATTTTTACAGAAGATCAATCCTGCACATAAAATAATTGATTTACAGTGTACTCTCATGCCATCCCTTTCATAATAATACTATTAAGTATACAATCCCAGATACTCAATTAAATTTATCTATACAGGTTAAAAGATATAGCCTTCCATCTCTTTTATTTTGTGTGGGAAAATTTCCATAACATTAGATACTCAAACTACTTATTCAAGCAACTTTTTTATACATGCATAATGGAAATTACAGAAGTAGCCTCATTTAAGGAGATAGCTGGATATAGACCTCCTTATCCCTTTCTTCCTCATTGTCTGTTTCAGTATCAAGTTGGCCACTATTAAAGAATAAAATATCCTTATAGATGGCAATTTTAAGCAGAAGGAGTGCCTTCTTATGTAAAAGCTACTGTGCTATGTTTAGAGGATATAGCCATGAATAAAAGCAACTGCTCACTCATCCATCCAGTAAAAGTATATTCATTCAAGTATATTTGTCACTCAAGCATTGTGTTAAGTGATAAAGCCTTAAAGAAAAATATCAGACATTTAGATTTGATCTAACAAGACTCTACTCCAATTTACTAAATATCTTGGTTTTGCTTATTTTCTATCATTTTTTTAATTTAGAAAATTGTGACTCTCAATAATTGAAAGCAAGAAATATGTGCAGATGAATAAAGCCATTTGTTAGGAAGGTACTAATAGGGAAAATCTAAAGATAATTTTGTAAAAATGCCTCAGCTTACCTGGTAGAAACAGAGGTTCAGTAGTTAAAGACGTTTCCATGATAGTGTGTCCTGTGTAATTTGAAGTGTAGGAGAGGTCACTAAGCACAGGTTTATATATTACAGACCGTTTGGGACAGAAGGTGGAATCAGCAACATCTGACTATGAGTCTTATAAATCTTCTTATGACTGTTAATTGTGAAATTAGATAAGAGTACTTGCTTCCAATGAGAAGACATGCACATTGATCATAATTCCTGTCTTAGGACATACTTTCAACAATTGATAATTCCCTTCTATGGATTTTCTAGGAACACACTTTTCCCTACATTATACAGCCTGATCTAACTATGCACACTTCCATGGCTGTACCACCCTGACCTTGCCTGACCTCCTCTAAATATTCACATATTTTCCCTTTTTCCACTTTTATTTTGTTGCTATTGTTTCTGAGACTAAAGAGGAGACAAATGTATGAGACAGCCAATAAAATACGTTACTGTTCTTGTTTTAGTGCATAATGCTTGCCAAAATCCACTTAACTACCCCACTTTGGTGGATTTGTCCACATGTAAATATGCCATGGTCTCTACCTTATTCTTCAGCAAAGTTATCTGCTGTGAAGAAATATCCAGTTTCTAATTTAATAACATTTATCCCAGGAAAGTTACTAAACAAGAATGAAAATAATGTCTTATATTCTTGAATCCATTTTCTTGAAATATGATCACAGCATCACATTGTATTTTTGGTTTTTATTTTTTGCTCGATTCATAAATTGAGACTGATGATATAATATCACATGGAAACATAAGATTCCCTTTACTAGAAAACTAATGGGCAACACAACTATATCCAAATATTAGTCACCTAGCAAATAATAAATTATCAGAACCATAAAATTATCTTGGTATTAAAAGAAGTATAGTCACATAAAATTCAAACTACAGCAAATCTGGCAGTGTTCCTACAGTAAAATCTGCCTATAGTTCAGAAGTTGAGTGAATAAAGTGTGAATTTAATATGAAATCATTTACTGCCTGCTTACACCACCATTTTGTATCTTTTCAGTCTTAAAATATCATCCTACATATTGCAAGAGCAGGGCATTTTGTGGGGCAAGGGAAGCAATTTAATTAAAACAAGATCAAAACTGAACTAATCAATTGACATTACTGAATGATAAGAAGAAAAAATACTAATAAAAGAAATACGGGAGTTTCACATGCTAGGGATATGGAATTGTGTGTTTCATGGACATTTATTCTCATATATTTTGAATTTAGTAATGTTATTTAAATTTATATTAATAGAAAATAATTCAAGAGATAAAGAACTCTTGAAATGTAGGACAACTGGAGATATAGCTTGGTAATAGAGTACTTGTCCAGTATGAGACCCTGTGTTCAATCCTCAGTACTAGAAAAAAAATATTATAAAAAGAGTTGTAAATACTTTAAACCAAGTCACTACAAATTTGAATCTGTCAAGTAAAACTAATAGGAGTATAATAGGGATAACTTTTTTTAGTGCTAGAAGTATATGATCAATTTTACTTGAATAGGTATGTATTAGATATTTTAGATAAGGGGAAAACCACTAGTTTTGTTTCACCTTTAAAATGCAACCAAAGAAGCAAAGTACAAAAAAAAAAAGTAAAGAGAACTATATTATAGATAAGTACCACTTTCAATTCTCTTGATATATTTATGTAAGCCAGCATGTCCCTTTGAACAAAAGCCCAGATATACACAGGATCTCTAGAAAAGCCTAATGGCAATTCTCATTTTTTTTCTGGTAACTTAAAAGATGTAGAATTTCAAACCCTTGAGTCCACCTCTTGGTTTACTTAAGAAATTATAGACGATAGAATCAGCAATTAAAACCAAAATGGAAATGTAAATTTAAAAACTAAATGGAAATGGAATGCACCTTAAATGGAAATGTATTAAGGATTTCAGATTTATTTGCACAGTAGTGGTATTTTTAAAATTTTGGCAAAATATACTTAATATAAATTTATCATTTTAATTGTAGCATTAAGTATATTCACATAGTTATGTAGCTGGATTTTAATGATAATAACTGAAGGGCAAAAATCTTAGAAACAAGAGCTGCCAGAAGAAGTTAGGTTTAGGGTAAGTAAGACCCCAGCATGGCTGTTCCTGTGGCCAATTGTGTTTCAAGAATGGAGGTAGCTCAGCTAGCATGCCTGATGCTTTACAGCTGTGTTCCTCTACCGATACTCATAGGATATCCTTCTTGGTTTTAAGGGCTTATATCATCTTTTTTCTCTAACTGTACAATTTTAGTAAGATGTGTAATAGATTTATTTTCAGGGCATGAAATCCTACGTTTATTCCAGCGTCTGCTCAAAGAAATAATTTTAACACACATACTTGTTTATCTGTTTCTTTATAAACCAGAGAAATAAAGTGATGGATTCTTTCAAAATATCTAGAATGAAATACTTAAATATTACAAATTATAGGAAAGGAAGAGAAAAATATAGGAGATGTGTACACATCCACCAATTCATTACTTTAAATACAAGAAAACTATTTTAGGATGTAAAGAAATAATTCACCTAAGGAATAACTGTCTTCTAACTGTGGACTTTGTGATTTGTGAACTGTCTATTAAATAAATATTCCATTGAAGAGTAATTGCATATGAAGAAAAAACATTCTACAGAGAGATAAGGTGCATAGCTCAAAGTTTTGTGCATACTGAATCTAACATAGCCAGTTGGGGGTGCAACCTGTAGCTCTAAGAGCTGGACAAGGTCTCAATAGCCATTATGAACAAAGGCAATTATCTGTGTTATGGTGTTCTTAATTGCAGCTTGTATCATGCCAATTTGCTCATACCTCATGGAGTTCTTCTGTTTATGCTCATTGAATAGCACTGTTTATAACTGCACATAGAGTTGTTTGGCTTTATAACTTGTGCATGTATCTTGCCAATTTGTTCATCTAAGAGGAAAAAATACTTTGAAATATAATTTGAGGCACATTTTAGGCTATTTGCATTAACTATCTAAAGAAGAGTTTAGATTATTTTAAGAGATTGACATTTAGAGTGTATAATCTTTCATGTAGGAAGTTTCATCTTTGTCTCCTGAGGCTTCTGTTTACATTTGAAGGAAACTAAAATGTGACATTTGCTAATAGTGTCTGCTGAAGGAATGCTGCATCTTCAGGGTACTTCTAAGACATAAATTATGGCAATTATTAATGAAATAAATCTAACCATTTCAAAGCACAAAGCTGTTTATTTTTAAAGCAAACTCATTACATTTGATGTATGCCAACTTTTCCACCCTAAAAATAGTATGTCTGAATTTCAGAAATCCTCATCTCTCTTATGAATCAGATCTCTAACTCCCATAAGAGACTAAAAAGTGCAGGTTTTAAATTACCAGTTACTATAGATGTCAACGTGGAGAAGATAATCTGTGTAAATTTCTCCATGGCTCAAAGCAGGGATGACAAAACATTACCATCTTCTGAATATCCAACGAGAGTAGGTGTTGGGAATTTGAGGGTAGATTATTATAAAAAAATATATAAATTCAAATATTTAGGATTATTTGATATTTATATCACTCCCCAATTCTTCTTCCATCTTTGTGTTTAAAATGTATGTGTATTAACATAAATGCATTGTTGGGGAGGGGAAGGCAGACTGTGGGCAGAGCTTGTGTCCACAGAGTTCAATGCTCATGAGAGAGACCACAGCACAAGCAGTTACAGTTCATTCTGGTTAGTGGCATATGAATGATGCAAGAAAAAAGCTAAATACATTTTAGTGTGCAGGAAACACAGAGAAAGGAAGAGGCAGCAGAGCAAGCAGAGTGATAAGGATAAAAAAAGTCTCAATGCAATATTTGGAATGTCTTTATATGTGATTTTAAGGCATTTGTACTTCTTATAGGCATGGTTAGGGCATCACAGTTTTTCCTTTTAATCAAACTTTTCAATTTGAAATATTGTAATTATAGGTTCACCCACAGTCTTAAGAAATAATTTGGAGATCCTGTGTGTTCTTTGTCCAGGTTCCCCCCATGATAACATCTTGTCAAACTATGGCATAATATCACAACCCGGATACTTACACTGATGCTACAAAGCCCCAGAAAAATTTCTTCACCACAGAATCCCTGGTGTTGCCCTTTCAGAGTCTCAACTCAGCCCTCAATCCTGATACCTGGCTCTGACTAATATGTTGTATATATGAATTATGGTTTATGTATCTTCTAGAATTGTTTTTTACCCATTCAGTTGATTTCCCTTGTGAGATGTATCCATAGTTTTTCTTTAACTTTTTCTCATTGACTAGTATTCCAAGGTAGCAATAAACTACCATATATTTAATCATTCAGCCACTGAAAGATACATGGGTTGTTGCCAGTTTTTGGCTATTACACAAAAAGTTCTGAGAACAGTTATTTACTGTTTTTTTTTTTTGAATAAAGATGTATTTGTTTATCCAGAATAAGCATCCAATGAAGCAATTATGCAATTGTATTTTAGCTTCATGTTTAGTTTTGTAAGTCTACCAAGCTGTTTGGAAAACTATACATGCTATATTCCTTTTAGAAAAATATGAATGATTTGATATCTGTATCCTTGCCAGCACTAGTTTTATCATTATTATTTTTAATTTAATAGTTGTGTAGGGCCACAATTTTTCATAGTAAATGATTTGATTAGATCATTGTTTTATTAAAAATTGCAATGGTAACAAAATAAAAGAAGAAATGAAATGGGAAAAGTTTTAATCAGTGATGTTGATGGTAGTTAGAAATATTTTTCAGTGACTCAGGTTAAAGAGAGAGACCTGATCTGAGGTAAGAGCACTGAGGATTGGAAAGAATTTCAGGGAGTATCTTACAGGGATGCTTTCAAAAGCATCATTCAATATTTCTAGGTGAGTCTAGATTGGCAAATTAGAACTGGCTGACTGACTCAAATTCCAAGGACATGTCCTGTTATGTCCAGATGGGCAGTATCCTTCCTATATGCAAGCAGCTCATTTTCTATGATATGACTCGGAGATGTATCTGTTATTCAGAGCACAACTACAAATGCTTAGTGATTATCTTTAAGATAGCTGCTTTTAAGAGTGAGGTTTAAATACTTGACAGATTAATCTGAAAACTCAGGGTAGTCACTGATAAAATAAAAACAACTCCTGATATATTTTTCAGCATATATATTTATTTAGCAGTCTGCTTGTCTGCTATCTAGCTCACAGATATCTGCCCTGTCCAGTTTTCTTTACTTGGGGAGCAATATTATATTACCAGCAGAAGCCTAAATCAACATGAGCAAAATAGTGGCATGTGGAAATTGAAGCTACCAGGGAGGGCATTGAATATTACAGAGAAAATGTACTTGCCCTTCCATATCCTTGGGTTCTA
The DNA here is from genome assembly GCA_004024805.1 of Geosciurus inauris. NCBI lineage: Eukaryota > Metazoa > Chordata > Mammalia > Rodentia > Sciuridae > Geosciurus > Geosciurus inauris. The sequence continues at coordinate 265,142 of PVHX01000507.1, forward strand.
TATCCATGTACACAGCTAACCACAAATGAAAATATTTGCAAAAACAATATCTGTGTTGATTATGTATACACTTTCACTTTCTTATTATCATCCCCTAAATGATATAATGACATAGCACTTACATTATATTAGGATTCTAAGTCATTTAGAGATTATTTAAAATATATGAGAAGATGTGTATAGGTTTTATGCAAATACTATATCATTTTAATTAATGGGCTTGAGCATCTGCAGATTTGGGAACCTGAGGGCGATTTTGGGACAAATCCCACTTAGATACTGAGGAAAAATTGTATACATTTTAAAATTTATAAAACCCAAGTATTAAGTTAATGAAACTTTAGTAAGTAGGAATAAATATAAAGAACCCAAGGGAATAAAATCACCCTTTAAGAAGGTGAATTAATATGTTTCCTTAATGCAAACTTTAGTACCTGTTTTTGGTTTCTGTTTTCTAGAAACACAGAGCAATTAGTGTCTATATTGGAGCATTAAAGGTCTCTACACTCATATGAGTTTTTTCAGGCATACAGTATTTTTGTGAGCACAAATATAGGTAGCATTTTCTAAAACTGATTTTGAGACTTAAATTAGAGTATTGGAAAATACATAACCTAAAATAGTGACTGGATATACCCTACATTATTAGAGATGGTTGTCTTATTATCTAAGGGAAAAATATAGAATTCTAGCTTCTTCCATTACAGATGCAATCTATTGCCATAAATCTGAAAATCAATAAAACTTGTTTGGGGAGAGTAAACGATTACTTGATAATTTATCTCCTACACCATCTTCCAGGGAAAGTATTAGGAAGATTGTGTGTGAATCTAATCAGTTATGGAGTGCTATTGAAAAGTAAGAGTTGTTGCTCATAAAGGGGAAACTCAAATTGAACTTTTAAAAGAACTACCTGATAACTTTTTTATTTCTATATAATAAAAACTAAATACTAGCAGCATGATTATTGTTATCCTTACATTTATTAATTATGCAAAACTGAAGGTAAAGTGTGATCTTATAAATGGAGCTGCTGATGAATTTTCCTGTTTATTCTAGAGTTCTCATCTGTTGCAATCTGGCCATAGCTCTCTGAATTTGTCACTCTCTTTGCTTCTGTTTGTGCCATTCTATTTAAAGACCTTCATTTGACATAAAATAATAATTTTATCTATGAACTTGCAAAGAACATTAAACTAATAAATTATCCATATGAATGTACTTTCAAGGTGTTAATAATTTATGTCAGGTATTCTCATTTCATATAATTCCTTTTTTCAAAATGACTTTCTTTAGTTGAGTTATAAAACTTAGTGAAGTAGAATTATGGCTTAAGATTAAGAAACCTTGCAATATAATTCTCCAAAGAGTTTTGTGCTGAAATTTTCTAGGCCAATAATTTATGGAAATACTAGCTCTGTATATGTATGTATATCTCTGTGTGTGTGTGTGTGTTTGTGTTAAACAGAGGAAAAAAAGTTTAAAAATAACTTAATGGCATACAAATAATTAAATCCCTGTCATTAATGATGATTACATATAGATATTTCCATGTTCAGTATTTCTGGATAAATATTTGTAGCATAGTGAATTGTTGCATCACAATGAAGATTAAAATATTTCTCATGCTTTGTTGGGAGTTCAAGTTAATATGTTATTTCTCTCAGAGATTTTAGATTGAATGTCTTATATCTAGTCATTGCCAGATTACATCACATGTTAAGTAAGTTTTGACATCAATGTGGAAGTCATCAATTCTTGACAGAGAGGTCTCTTCTCCAACGTGTTTTAAACTGATATCATGCAGTCATCCATTCTACTTAACTTACAGTCCCTGAGACACATGAATCTCCAAGCCACAGAAATTTAGTCATAGTATGCAATGCAAACATGACCAATTTCATAGTCTGTTTTAGTTGTATAACAAGCCAGCTCAAGCTCTATTTTGAGACTTGGTGTTAATTTTTATGCTACAAAGCATTATATAAAAATATGTGAATATATCTCTAAAATTCATGCACACATACATGCTTTTAAATACATGCACATGGTGTTAAGAATATACATAAAATGAAGACATTTAAATGAAATAGTTTAATGATGATTGCTACAAAAGAGAAACTTATTATTTTAGAAAAAGTATAGTAGACTATTTCAACATCCAAATGTCAATAGCAATATAATGGATAAAAATGTGTGCTTTGAATGGCTGTGTTTCTATGATCTGCAGCCTGTATAACATTGTGAAAGACACTAAATTAGAAATGTCTTGAATTCTAATCCAGGTTGTGATCTTAAATATTTGATCTGTGAATGGTAGTTTTTCTTTTATTACAATTTATTGTCCATACAATGAGGTACTTGGATTAAGATCCAGCTCTGAGGTACTGTAGATAAATGCATAATGTTCACAGTAGCCTACTGACACCATGAAAGTTGATCTGATCTTATTCCTTGCTTTACCCTCCTCAGAATTCTTTCACTGTTAAATTCTAGTCATTTTAAATTAGTAATCTCTATGCCATGTCTTCCACAGGGACCAGTCCCAACTATTCCTACTATATCACTGAAACCAATTAAATCTATTGTAGTAATCTACCTATGGAGTACATAACTGTTTAAAATTCACCATCTGCTATAACCTGCTACGATGCTGTTTGGTTATTTCAGATTATGCCTAGTATACAGTATTCACAATATATTTTACTGTATCTCTCCACTCATGCCTTGGTCTCTTCACTTTATTAGTTTTTCAACCACATGGGATCAGACTTTGTTTAGTTGAACTTTCAGACAGATCATATTCCTCTTCTTCTGTCTAGACACCACCTTCCTTCTCATCAGTGGTGACTGGAATTTGGATCTTGATGCTCATTGCTGTCACTCAATGCCTAATCATAAACAAAGACTGGGTTTGCTTTAGCAACACAGTTTATCTCCATGTCTAATTAGTGCATCCTTGGCTGGGGTGCTGCTAAGGTAGCAGAAATTTGGCTTCTAGCTTTGTGCTCCTAATGAGGATTTTAGTCTGCAAGTATAGTTTGCCTGTAGCAACTTGGTGTATGCTCTTCTTTTTAGGTCCACTTACCATCAGCCCATTACACTGTTCCAATTCAGCAAAATGATACATAGTCTCAAGGCTGAATTCTGTACAGGTCCACAATCTGTTCCAGTTTTCACAGCATTACAAAACTTCAATGACCTACTTGTTTCATTTCCTTTAGCAGAAAATAAATGTACAAAGGTGTCCAAATTAAACCAAAATTCTAAGTTGGTAAGGTTTAATACATAATATCTGCTTAGAAGACTCTTCTATGTATTGAGAAATTTCTCCTCTACTTCATTCTGGGTGGTTCTAATGAATTTTCCATTCTTTTATGTTGCACACTCTGGTCATAGGAGGAGGCACTTGGTGCTAACCTAGAAAACCTCAGAACCCATCCCTTTCTCCAGAAGTAAACCCATTATGCAGCTGAATTACAGCCCCTCATTAAATTTAAATAGATGTTAGGGAAGTGAGAGTAACTTCCCCCTTCTGTTTTGAACTTCTATCCCCCCCATATGTAGGTATATATACATGTAGACATGCATATGTAAAACATATATGTCAAGTTATTATGGAGAATAAAATCATCAAAAATATGTACTTGCTGGAAGAGAGAAGTTATATTTCTTCTGAATTTGATTTTTTAAAAAATCAGAGTTATCTTCTCCAAGAAATCCTTTATTAGATGCTATTATTGGTGATAATGTAAATAAAGTAATATTATTTATTATAAGAAATCTAAAATCCTCTAATTGAACATCATTATGCCACTCCTTAAACATCAAGGTAATAATGTGGAACTTAAAGTTTTTAAATTTATTAGATACTTTTGTAAGACCTAAAAAATATGAACAACCTTAAAAATGGATATTACAGTGATCAAATGTTGAACAGCCTCATATGTGTGCTGTCTAGCATATGAAAGACCTGTACACACAAAAAAATAAAAAGTAATACAGAGTTAAAAATAAAATTGTAAAGGGAAATCATATCACTCACTAGCACTCAGGTAGACAAAAATTTTGATTTTGGGGAATCTTCTATAGAGTGTTTATTGTTCTAAGTTTTAGATATACAAGAATGAACACAACTGTTAATAAAATTTAAAATCAATTCTTTATATTGACATGGGCAGATATTAATGTAAGAAAATTCAAAGATTTATTTATGTTTCTATTACATCACAGTTATGCATAAAATCGAGATTCATTTTGGCATAGTCATACAAGCATGGAATATAATTTTGATCCACTTCAGTCCCTAGTACTTCTCCTTTCCTTTGCCTCAGCCCTCTACCTGTTCCTCTTCCTTTACTATGCTATTATTTTTATAGTTGTTTTAATTAATGCTATGTATATATCATATGTATTATATATCATATATATGTGTGTGTATATATATGTATGTATGGGGGTAAAATTCAATGTGGTGTATTCTTATATGTACATGGCATAATTACATACAATATAATAATATATAATTATTGTATAATATAATAATATAACAATATAATAATATATAATTATAATTAAATATATAGTTGTAGATGGACACAATATCTTTATTTATTTATGTGGTGCTGAGGATTAAACCCAGTGCCCCACACATACATACATAATTACATTCATTGTTCCTCCCTTTCTTGTCCCACCTCCCTCCCCCTTGATCCTCTTCCTCTATTCCTCTAATCTATTTAGTGGAACCCCCCACCCCGTGCTTTTTTCCCCCTTATTTTGGTTTAACTTATACATATGAGAGAAAACATTCAACCCTGACCCTTGTTTTTCTGGACTTGACTTATTTCACTTAGCATGATGTTCTTCAGTTCCATTCATTTACCAGTAAATGTCATAATATCATCTTTATGACTGAGTAAAATTCCATTGTGTGTGTGTGTACATACACATACATACCACATTTTCTTTATCCATTCATCTATTTGTAGGCCCCTGGGATGGTTTCATAACTTGTCTATTTTGCATTGTACTGCTATACACATTAATGTGCCTGTATCACTATAGTATGCTGATATAGTTCTTTAGCTAAATACTGCAGAGTGGGATATTTAGGTCATATGGTGGTTCTATTCCTAGTCTGCAGAAGGATCTTCATACTGCTTTCCAGTATGTTGTAGTAATTTGCAGTCCCACCAACAAGGTATAAGTGTACCTTTTTCCCTACATCCTCACCAGCATTTATTGGTATTTTTATTCTTGATGATCACCCTTCTAACTGGAGTGAGATGAGATCACTAATTTTATTTAAAATAATTGAAGAAAATACAGCAAAGCATTTATGTTTTCAAGATAGACTCAGAAGTAACTGGCATATAATTTTCTATATGTCTCAAATTTTAATTATTTTAAAGTTAAAGCTATTTTAATGACCTATCCACTTATGAGGATAAGTAACAAAACTACTGCAATTTGGGGACTGAAACTTGGGAACATCGGCCTTTGATCTAAACCGAGGGAGTAAAAGAAATGCCTAATTGAGAAAAAAGGGAAAGGGAAACATCCTGTTCTTGCACAATTCAGCATTTGACTTGGCAATCTTTGCTTTCAGTTTCAGCGTTGACTTTTCAGTCTTTCCAACTTCCTCCACACAGCGTGTCTGCCTCTCCAACGGCGCCAACTCCCATGGCTGTGCATTGGTTGTATTTGGCAGGAGTAACATAAGAAATCAGCCAAGTGCCTGAATCTGTTTTCTTTCTTTCATTCATTCTTTCTTTCCTCTACATTTTTAAAGAAACATCTACTACTTCAGCACATTCCTTGGCAATTTCTATTTTGCTTGGACTCCCATTAATAATAGCGTTAACACAAAGTGATGACTGCCAGAAACTTAGGTTCTGTGGTACCAGTGGCCTTGCAGGTCATCTAGCCAGTGCACCTGCTACTGTGTAGAACCAGGCTGTTGATAAAACTATAATCTCCTCATGGTTCACCAGCTTAGCTTTGAAAACAACTCCAGGCATGTAGAAATATTTTGTGGAAAAAGTAAAGACATTCCGAGGCTTATTTTTTTCCCTATAATCCTGCATTTTTGAAATCCAAAATAATCACTTTCATGCATTTCAGAACTAGGAGAGGGGTAGGTTAGTTCTGTCAAGTGCAGCTGTGACTTGATGATCTCTTCCCCTTTGGAGATACTTTTACTCTCAATACAAAACTCAATATTAGCATCTTCAGGGAGACAGGTGGTGTTTGGGGCAAAAATTTGTCAGATGGGAACAATAATCTGAGAATTTTTTTTAACATAAACTTTCTATTACAAGTAATATCATTCAGAAAGTAGTTGTTGACACCGAATGGGGTTTTTCTTGCTCTACTTTCTAATACCTCGGCTTGTTTTCAGACTCAAAAGAAATGAAATTTGACTTGTTACTCGATAATCATGGCTTAGCCAATAAAAATGTCTTTTTTTAATTTTTAAAAAATTTTTAGTTGTAGATGGACACAATATCTTTATTTATTTATGTGGTGCTGAGGATTGAACCCAGTGCCCCACACACGTGAGGCAAGCGCTCTAACACTGAGCCACAACCCCAGCCCTAAAAATGGCTTTTTAAAAATGTTGTGTTAAAGCCCTTCATAAAACAGCTGAAAACCTATTAATTACATAATTCCTAATCAAATTTCAGTCTCATGATAACAAGCTATGATTTATGAATTTTTCACTGCATATTAATTTAGGAACTTAAAAATGTTGTTCATGTCACCATAAAATAGAGAATGTATTCTGATATAATGGAAGAGTGAGTTGGACAAGTGCAGGAATCTCACAGATTATCTGTTCATCAAAGTTTATCAATGGATGCATTTTTCATGTCTAAAAGTAAAATCTGGGAAATCAATTCCTTTTATATATTAAGGATAAAACTAGTCATTATGAGTTACATTAAAATATGTATATATAAACATGCTAATATTTAGTATGTATTTATTCCAGATATATTCATGAATTTAATGTATTATATACCAGATAAATAAATGAAGAGTAAATTTTCAGAAAACAGATGAGATATTTGACAGGTATTTAAAAGTACTCTAGAAAGTGTATATAACAACAAAAATATCATGGCCAAAACAGAGATAATTCAATCTAAATCTCATATGATTAAATGCATACTTATCAGTCTTTTCCTTGGCCTTTACAAATGGGTTTGGCTTGCCGTCTGTTGAAGAAAATCCGTTTTTGGCAAAGGTTTTATACACAAGAGATCTGGTTTATTTTGATAAAATTAAAATTTAAAGACCACTTCTCTCCATGATTGTTTTGGTGCCTGTAAGACTTCCAAACGAAGGGGAAGCTTTAAACATATGGATAGGGCTAAGATGCCATCTGTACCCTGCATGGGACCTCATACATACTAAATATTGGGACAGCTTTTCAATCAACACTTCTCCAAACTGAAGAGGAGAAGTAGATTCTAAAGTTGGGTAAAAACTCAAGTTATTTTTACCAAGTTGCTCCTAGATTATAATGTACAAATATTCACACATTTGCATAGATGATATTCTACAAATGTTATTTTAGTAAATGGATGAGATTATTGGAACTATAAATTTAATTTTGTAGCATTCTGAATTAACTCATTATATACTTCATAAAGTTTGTCTAGAAATAAAAAATATATTAACTGTACTCGATTTGATGTTTTGAAAGTCATTTTGAAAAATCATTCTACATTTTTTTTAATTTTTTTTAGATATTGATGGATCTTTATTTTATTCATTTACTATTTATACGTGGTGCTGAGGATCGAACCCAGTGCCTCACGCATGCTAGGCAAGCGCTTTACCACTGCGCTACAGCCCCAGCCCCTCATTCTACATTTTATATCAAAATATCAACATCACTATTTTACTTCTTGTCTATTTCTCAATAGAGGTGCTTATCTTAGCCAGTGTTTGCTGTAAAACATGAAAGTAGCCCATCTTCGGTTTAAGTTACAAAATGTAGATATAAAGTGTAAGTCCCTGGTATCTTTTTCTAGAGGTACTTATAATAATTTGATTCTATCAAATGAGCATTACAGGAGTACTTACAGGTAATGCTTACAGTACTCTGAGGTTGAGAAACAAAATATAACAATACCTCTGTCTATTTCTCTCTCTCTCTCTCTCTCACACACACACACACACTGGGGAAGTATTGGTGGTCTGTATTCTTAAAGTATATTTAGGACTGGTTTTACAAGCAGAGAAGTAAATACCAATACCCGAAAGACCTGCTATCCGCTCCTTTTTCTAGGTGTTCAAATGCTTTATCTTAAGAGAGGCATTGTGTTCACAAACACAGATTTTTGTCTGTGGAATTAAGGATAAAATTCAATGTTGAGTTACATTTCCAAACTATCATCATAGCAACAGTAAAATATCTTCTTATGAAGGATCAAGTCTTGAGGCCAAGTTGGGACCTGAGATAAAAAATAGGCTCACTAACATACCAAAACAAATTAAATATTCTTAAAACACCTAGAAGTGGCAGAATAAGCATTTGTTTATTAGTGGCTTCATTTTTTTAAGTAATGAGTACTAGCTTTCCTACAATCAAGTGAATAATTTTGTGTGTCAATATCTCCCTAAAAAAGTAAAAATTATCATTATAGCAGAAGACTTCAGCTGAATGCACTATTATACTACTTTATGAAAACTTTATGTTGGAGTATTTTTCTTTACTAAAAAACAATTTTTTAAAATTCTTTCTCTACTGGATTCTTAAACACAACCATAAATTGGTTTTTACACTAGCAAAATGTGTCTAATTATATTTGGTTTGGCTAAGAAACTCCTGCTCAGAAATGGAAAGAAGACCTACAGAAATAAAATCAATAGGATAAACACTAAATTAAACTTTTCTATTATTTTGAAAATATGAAAATCTCTTTAGATATTCCTTAGTCCTCTGATTTCTCTATCCTCTCAAATTCTCAAGTAGCAGACTTTATTTTCATCTTAGCTACATTGAAATATATTTGTCCCTGCATACTCCCTGTATATTGGTCCCAAGAAACCCCTACCCAAGACATCAAGATCTGTGGATGCTTACATCCTTTATATGAAATGTGTAGTATTTGTATATAACTTATGAACATTAACTTTCAATTGTCTCTAGATCATTTACAATACATAATACACACTGTTATATAAATACTTGTTATATTATTTAGGAAATAGTGACCTGGAAAATGTGTGTGTGCAGTACAAAGTATGTTTCCCTGAATATTTTGGATATATGGTGGGTTGAATCCATGGATACAGAACCCACAGATATGGAGGGCTGACTATCTTTATCCATGTACATCTATATGTGTGTATATATAAGTATGTTTGGTTTATTCTAATTTTATTTATGTATTTATTTATTTATACTTATTTCCTCAGGTCAGTTCATTCTTCTAGGACATCTTGAAGTATTGAGACAAATCAGATTATAACATAATTTCCCCCTAACTTCCTCTAAAAGGAAAAGAAATACACTTGTTGCTTTACAACTCCCCATCTTACCCTTTGCTGATCACTTTTTATTGTTGTTATGTAGCCACAAGGTTACCACAAAGTGACATGAAAATGGTATTAAAATAATAAAGCCAATAATTCAGAATAAATGATTTAGAAGTCCTGCTTGAATACCTTTCAAATTTGTTCATGAATAAAGAACCTTATTTTATTGGACTAAATATATTGTCAAAATCTAAAAATTTATTCACATTGACACAGTGAATTATTTTCTAACTTCAGTAATTTTGATGCCTGTCCTGATTTGTGAATCATCATATAGTTGCCTAAGGATGCACAGGATATTATGTGCATTGTAAAATGATCAGTAAATGATTTCCTGTACTGTTGCTCTTAATGAGAGAATACAAAGTTATTCAGAGAGCTACAATTGTGAAATAAATCGTTTCTCTGCTGATCTAAAGCAATCTATGTTCTCTCTCAACTGAGTTGATGAACATTAAAATTATGCTTTGAGATAAGTTTCAAGATTTAAATAATGACCACTTGCACTGTAAGTTGCATGAAATCTCACAATGTATTGATATTCCATAGCTCTTCAAATGTACCTGAACACATTCTGAATAATAGTTTTATCTAAGGCAATTCAATGAACATTTAAAAGGTTACAGTATAGTTTTTGACATTTTGAAGTATATAAAATAAACTCATTATATATGTGTGTGTATATGATTATATCTAAAATGTACACAGATAATACATATTAATTAAATTGTGCAGGTTACTTTAGTTTTTAGTTAAATACAGTTAGAATCTATTTCCAGTTTCTAAAATGAAAATTACAGTCTGATCTGTAAATAGGTGTGTGTGTATGCATACATATATTTAGAAGTACAGTATATATAATGTATATATATATTTTTGTTAACAAAAGAATGAATTGAAAAGATAATGTATTAACTGTTTCATATGTAAATCTGGAAAATTGACTTAAAATAGCTCTTGAAACAAATGAGAAACAGAGTGTATTTGATAGAAATTTTAATGTATTTCATTGTCTCATATAATTTACTATTTTTTCTACAGCAAACATACTGAGCAATTTAAAAGTGTAAGACACAGAGTACAAGTCAAAGTAACTACAAATTTTGAAGTACGTTAATTTCCTTTTTGCTTTCTTGTAGATCAACTCACAACATAATTACTTTGGGTTATTTGAAGTATATTTATGTTAAGTCAGTGCAATCACAGTGAAAGACAAAAACTACTACTATACATTCCTCTTCCTTTTCTTGTCACTACTGAGGTAGTTTATATCAAGAATAACAGCATCTATGATTATGGAAAACCTGTTACTTTGCATGGTATATGCCAAATAAGATTTAGAGAGTGTTATGGAAGCAATGTGTACTATTTTAAATTGTTGAAAAGCATCAAATACACTGGCAATTTCTAAGGCCATGCTCACACATGCAAAGTATAACATCAACCACCTAGAAAACACATATTTGGCATAAAAAACATCAGTACAATTGGTATAATCATTATACTGGAATGACTTCCTTGAACTCTACATTTTTACTTTACATGTAAAAACACAGTGAAATCAGTGACACACTTGGATTTGTTTGCCACAGATCACCAGATTTTAACTGGAGTAACACAGCAGTTGAAAATGATATTTTTAAAGATAAGTAGAGTAAGAATAAACGCCTGTCAGTTTTAAAGCAAATGAAACGAAAAACACTTATGTCCTTTTTTTTTAAAATATTTTTTTAATTGTTGTTGGACCTTTATTTCTTATTTATTTATATGTGGTGCTGAGGATCGAACCCAGTGCCTCATGCATGCTAGGCAAGCGCTCTACCACTGAGCCACCACCCCGGCCCACTTATGTCCTTTTATTTATATGCATATTTTACAATTTCACATCCTGTACATCCATATATAATGTCGAGTTTTTTAAAAATACATATTGCTCTTTCAAACCACATTAAAATTCTAACATGTATTTTTGGTGTCCCTTAATCTCCTTAGTTATTGTCTTAGAACACAGTGTTATAATGACTATATCAATTTCTACATATATACCTCATTGGGCACATTTTCTAACACATACCATAACTTTCCTTTTACTTAGAAAAAAAAATTGAAGCTTTTATGATTGAAAGAGTTGTGTGAATAATTTGTTATATAATTTGCACCTGTTCAGGATAAAGCTTACTAATACTTGGTCCTGGAGGTACAAAGTCAACCTTTTAATAATACATTTCTTTATGTTCCAATGGCTTTCTTAACTGCTATGTTTCTGAGACCACTATACTCCTGGATATGAATATGAAAATGCAGATCACTGGGTCCCACACTACATCTCCTGAATTAGAATCTCTTGCAGCAAGTGCTCAGGAGAAGGCACTTTCAGAATGCTTTCTCGGGATTCTTATTTTCACCAAAGCTTGAGGACAACTGCTCTAGAGAGAATTATAGTAGTTGAGATCAATTTAAATAAGTTTCCCAATTGACAGTAAATAATGCAGTGGCTCAGATGGGCTTTTCTCAAAATCAACCAAATCTGCCTGCAGAACTTAACAATTATATGACTGTGGGAAAGTTATGCTTCTGGAACTTAAGTTTTACCCTGTGTTATAACTAAGAATAGTGCTGGCTTTTTTATTTGGTTTGTTTGTTTGTTTGTTGTTTTTGCAATGCCAATGATTGAATTCAGAGCCTAAAGCATGTTACACAAATGCTTTATCCATGAGCTCATTCCAGCTCTTTGTTCTACGTACATACAACTATGCTTTTTCACTCTTGTTCAGTTACCTATTGAATTTTATTTGTACTATTTATTTATTCTGATGAATGATGCTACCATAATTAAGAGAAAATAAGAAAGCATATTTCTAAGAATAAAACATTGACCACATATACCAACGCATAAAAGAGTTTCCACAGATTTTGTATTCAAGAACATAACTTTTTAGAAATAATGAAATCTTAAAGGAACACATAACTGTATAGGCTCCTTCCTATGAGATTGCCCTGCAGCACTTAAAAAGTGTTCAAAGTGATTTAATTATTATAAAGTTTATACATTCTGATGTTTTATAAAGTGCACCTCTTTCCAATTTATACTCAAATGTTCTAAGCCTGGATTCCAGTTTTATTTCTGTCCTAATTGTTTAATCTTTAATGAGGCAATTATTATATTTAGGCTTCGCTTCTTGCATGCTAAAATAAAATGTTGAAATACTTGACATCTACACTCTCTTGTAGCACTAAAGCTTTAGAATTTCATGAACAATATTGGTTTAGCTACTCATTTATCCTTTTGCACTATGTGGCTTACTGACAAAGCATGTTTGAATGAAAAATGAATGAAGAAATACTAAAATAGTAATTTCATTGTATTTATCTCTACAATTTAAGAAGGATACTACAGATGTGAAATCTTTATAAAAAGAAAGTGTGCTAAAAATCACAAAAACATTTTAACTTAATTTCAGAATAATCACCTTTCCAAATGAAAAATTAGAAGCAAATAATTCAGAGTAAAAAGAATAGAATTTTTATAGGAATAGATTAGTGGTTTTCTGAACTTCAGGAAGTCTCTCATTTCTTTGAAATTACATATCAAGTAGGAACATTTTTAAAGGGTATCTATATTAGAATTTCAACAAAGTATTCCAAAAGAATATTGCAATGTGTTACTACTGATATTAGGAAAGTTGAGCAGCTTCTTAGATAGTATTTTGTGTGTGTGTATTGGGGGTTGCTGGGGATTGAACCCAGGGCCTTGTGCCAGGGCCTTGTGCATGTGAAGCAAGCACTGTACCACATGAGCTATATCTCCAGCCCTTAGGAAGTATTTTCTTTTTTTTTAATATTTATTTTGTAGTTGTAGGTGGACAGAATATCTTTATTTTATTTTTATGTGGTGCTGAGTATCGAACCCAGTGCCTCATGCATACTAGGCAGGCATGTTACCACTGTGTCATAACCCCAGCCCAGGAAGTATTTTCAATAAGATAGAGAGACATGTTTACAAAAGATAGAAAAACATTCTTTAGGTAGACAGTCTTTCAACTGATTCTTGGAAAGACTAAGATATCAACTTTCTAATTCACAAGAAATCATGCCATGACTGGAACTTAAATGACATGGAGGAGCATAAGTATTCATTCATTCAGGGAATCAGTGTATGATCAAAGTGCACTTATGATACTTGCCCAAAAGAAGGTCACAGTCCAGTGGAAAGGGGCAGATATTAATCTTATCAATAATTATAAAAGAGTAATTGCAAAATAAGCTTCCAAGGAGAGACCTTTAAAGTCATAAGATTAAAATAACAAGGACTTCCTAATCACAGAGGTCATGAAGAATTTCTACAGAAATGATAATTAAATTCAAGTCTAAGATGGAGTTGAGATATGGTAGAGAAGCTCAAAAATGTTATCATCAACTTTGGAAAAGGCTTATAAAAAACCTCTGGAGTAAAATGACATGGCTGCGAGAGATTGAATGGCCTGAAGCTTCAATAAAAAATGCAAAGGAGATTTTAATTCAAGAGGGACCTGGAGAAGAAGATAAAAGATGAGAAAACAAACTTTTTCTAGATCAAGTTAAAAGGCTATCACTTTTGCTTCAGAATAATGGAAACATTTTTGGTATGAAGAGGGTTTGTGAATGCAACAAAACAATTACTGTTTTTAAAATTCTGCATTTAACTAAGAAATACAAATAATAACTTTTTCTTTGATTTGTGATATCAATTTACCACTAGAAAAAAATCTTGTATTATATATATCAGTGGTTCCCAACTTGACAGTGTATAAATATCACCCGGATTGCGGGAACCCCAACCTCAAACTTCTGATTCAGTATGTCAGAGCTGGGGCCTTTAAATTTCCACTTGCAGCCAATTCCCAGGTATTGCTGTGCTACTGTTGTGGGGACTACACATTGGGAACAATTGGTATGGATGAATGGACAGCAGACATGAATTACAAGTCCTTCTCCCATACAAAATTCTTAAGTGAGCTTCCCATTAACTTCATCAGAACCAATTCATGGCTTACTGTCTTTGAATCTAAGATACATGATGCAGCTCAATTTTTTCAGCTTCAGAAATATTGCATAGCTTTAGTATAGTACAAAATTGTAAATCAGAGCAACTGCTAGAGCAGCCTGCTTCTGTTCACATCCTAATTCTACCCTAACAAATGTGTAACATTAGGCTACTCATTCTCTATTTGCTACCTCGTCAGTAAAAGCCTGTATTAAAATTTGCCTTCTATGACTGTTGCAATCATGAAAGTTAATGTATCATATCACTTAGTACAAGGCCTGGCACATAGCAAGTGATAAATATTTGCTATTATTGTCATCTATTTTTTGCTTACTTTATGGTTAAAAAACATTTAAATTTATTTGATAACAAAAGAACATGAAAATTTAAAATGTTCATTATCCATTTGTGTTTTCTTTTTCACTAATGTCTAACCAGATCAGATGCTAGATCTTCTCTTATTCCTCAATGTTCATCTGCTGGCCATGTGCTTACTATAAAATATGTTGTGAAACTCAGGTGATTATGTGTAGAGATCTATAGTTCTTTCTCCTCTTATGAACGCAATTATTTTTAAGTATAAGAACAGTTCAAAATTAACTGCCAACACCTGTATGTATCATGAATGCATCTCCAATTTAGTATTTTCCAGACTGGGTTTTCCTATTGCATTTGCCTTCTGTGTATGCTCTATCTTAATGTTAGTTTATATTCATCATGACTTTCATCCCACTACTGTTAGCTCTGCAGGTTGCTTTGCCCTTCCTTGTGTTTCCTGACTAATTTGATTCTGGTATCAGTAAATGTATTCGACAGATGTGAGCATGTCATTAACAAAATACTTAACATGTGCTAATACTGACCCCTTGAGACTCTTCCTGCAGCTCTCCACTTAGAGGCTGCACATTTATTGATTAGGTTTACTCGACTTTATATGACCAGGTTTTCATTCAGGTATTTATCCAATTAATTTATAGGCATCTATTATGTAGCACGATACCAAATGACTTCCTCAAACTTAAGTATGCAGTATCCTTTCATTACTTTATCTCCCAAGGTAGGAGATATGCCAAAGAGGGCTGTTACAATGTGTGATGTGACCTACTTTTAATAAATTCACATTTGCCACTTACTTTATTAGACACCTTTCTCCTCAGTGTTCACATTTGGACTCTTTAATTATATGCTCAGCCAAAGACTTCTAATACATGAAGGCAATTTAGGAAGCAGGGAAGTAAAGCTCCACAGACATTTCAAGATGCAAAAATAAAGACAAAAGGAGGAAAAAATAGTATTGCAATTCTAGAAGAATTTGTCTTCCTGTAACCTTCAGCCTTAAAATTGTCTTTAAGATCCTAGGTTATTTCTAATTTTGGCCCTCAAATTACATCCCACACATTCTAGACAGCCAGGACAGTCTTTCTCTGCTTCTTCTTATTATTATTCTGATTGTTTAATGCATTGCAAATGGGAACTCTGGGACTCTAGACTTCTTTTTCCCCTTGAAACCTCTAAATAATTAATTAGACTGTCGAACTCTCACTGCTGCAAATTTCCCCTTCATGTTGGCCAGGGTGGCACACATTTATCCTTAGGCAAAGCCACAGGCTAGAATAGTTTCATATTATCTAAACATCTTAGACTATGGCATTTTATATCTGAGGTCAGAACATGAAATCTCTCAAGCCCAATGAAAGAAGGTGAACTCAATAAAGCTTTCAAATACATGTGAAGAGTAAATGGAAGTTCCAAGCAAGCTGTCAGCAACTTGAAATCTAAATCATGGATGATTTTACAAAGTGGTACATGTTTATTTTAATAGTGCTACAAAGAAAGTCTGAGGCCTATAGTCTTATACAACACATTGTCTAAAGCTTTTCAAGGGAGCAAAGATAGATGGCACCATATTTTTTAAGTCCTCTCCAAAATCTTAGCAATGTTCATTATGATCCTTCTGAAATCTCAAATATACATATATATATATACATATATATCATCTAAAATGACTCCTCCCCAAAAATGAAAGTATTTAAAAGAATTCTCCAACTACAACTCCCTCTCTCTCTGTCTGTCAACTTCTTTCTTGTCTGAAGAATAATAGGGGCCTCTCTTGGTAAATTTTCCCACAAGAAAGACAGAATTGTGCTGTGGGAACCATCCACTTTTCTTCTCAATAGTAACACATTATCAGTTATATGCACTGCTGGTCTCAGGACCGGAAGGGTATTTGAAAGTAAATGAGTGGCAGTGACCTTCGGGCAGGCCACAGAACAACAGCAAAGGTGGTAGGAAGAAGGTGGATTTCTAGGCCTGTGTTCTCCCTGGCCTGTGTTTAGACAAAGCATTCAGTTTTTAGCAATGTCAATCTTCCTGAGCAGAATTAGAGGCCTTTTCTGTACTAGTCAACAGTCTTATGCACTGTATGCTGCACTGTGAAACAAAGATAAGCTCTTTGGTCTAACTTAAAAAGAATGCATACAAACTGGAGCAAGCACACACCTACCAGACTCTAGAAGCTTACTCTTGAATATTTGTAAAAGCACAAAACACAAACAAATGGAAATATGCCAATTCCCTGGGAAACAAATCTAGAAACTCTAGGGATTCAATCTCCTTGGCAAAGCAATCACTTATGGGATATGATGGGAGAAGTGAATTAATTCATCCACATCATGCACTCATCTCTCACTGTATTTTCCTTTCACAACCAATACATTAATCAAAATAAAATGCATTATGTTATTGAGCATTTAGTATTGTCTGGTGAGCATTAAGATAAATTCACTATAAAATGTACTATTTCTTTAGTCATTGTGACATGCTAGGTTCCCATTTCATAGATAGAGAAAAGCCATGTAAGTCGTCCTAGCTAACAAATTAACTGGCAGAGGTAGTTTACAACTCAGGACTGGTAACTGAAATCAGTCTCAAATAGCACAAAACCATGTTCTCTGTTCATTTCCATCTTGTATAGCATTTGTTCACTTACGATTCAGCTGTCCTGGCCCCACCACTGGATCATCTTGAGCAGCTGTTGGCTTATCTACTTTGGCCAATACGTCCTAAAAGTCAACTCTATGACTGTGGAGATGGTGTGATCTCCACGTTAAGATCTCTGTTGGAGTTTTAAACTGATTGTCTTAATCATCTTGGGCACCAATGACCCCTTACATAAGTCCAATTCTGCATAGTATATTGGTTTAAATGAACAGATTGCCTGTTCTGCAACTGTTAAATAGATTCATAATATTTGTTTTAACTGAGAAGGACCTAAGAAATGATGAGTTCCTTTCCTGTTTAAAATTTGAAAAAGACATGTAATGAAATCAGATAAGTGTGTTAGTTTTGGAGTTGACAGCAGAACCTGGGGTTCCTGATTACCAGTTCAGCTTTCTTTCCACAATGTCAAAGTGCTTTCTATGACAAAAATTAAAGCAATTCTTGCTGAATTATTAAATATTGCAAGTGGATTTTCAATATGTAATTACAGCTTAGCCTTTGATTTAATTATTTGGATAATTCACTTCATATTTTCTTGGTTAATTGCTGCCATCCATCGCACTGTATAATTCAAACAATTATAAATAGCAGCTTGAATTTTATGAAATCACCATGCCAAAATTTCCAAGTGCTTAGCACTGAACAAATATTTGCATAGAACTATCCATTTGTTAGATATTATATTACAGATCTGTTTTCACTAGCTTGAAAAGATGCATTTTTCAAATGAAATTTTGTATCAATAAAACAAATATTTCATTCCTATTGTTTAAATAATTTTGATGCACATATTCATCAAAATAATATATATTTAACAAAATATATCTTGCTCTGTTGTTTGAATCTCTGTTTCTAGAAATTTAAATCTCATAAGGAAAAAAATAATTTATTATTTTATATTTTAACCATAAAAGCTTATAAAATAAAAAGGAACAAATTGTTTATGTAGAAAATGTCAAATATAAAAACACTGTGATCCAGAAAGATGGTATTCGAAAGATTCCATCCTGCTAAATATGCATAGAGTCTGGACTTATATCTCTCAAAATATTTTTTCCCACAGACTCCTTGAATTATATAATAGTCTGCTTACCTCCTTTGGCCTCACTTGATTTATTTCTTGCCACTGATATTGATCTGTGTTTCAGTAAGGAAGACGACAGATAGTTAGCAAAGTGATCTCACTGAAGCAGGTGTCATCTCAGTGATTTGATATCTGTGAGTCAGTGGCAGCTGATACCTACAACTCAGTTTACGTGTTCCCTCCTTTTTTTTTTTTGGTCTTTTTATACAATTAATCATCTTTGTGTATAAATTAATGTTAGCAGTGTTCTTTTTGATTCCTCTAAATATGTTCTAATGTTAACAAATGTAATGTTTCATCTGTATGCAAGTTATGTTTCTTACTTCTTGTCAGCTTTGAAAAATGAAAACTGGGGGGGTGAAAAAGAGGAAACAGACAGGGTGTCTGTATCTGTTACCCAGGGGGAAGAAAGGGAGGTGGCACAATTAGCTGTTTTAATTGTTTATTTGAAATTCCCATTTAAATAAAATCTGGATGATGCTATCAAAGAAGCAATTGAAAAAGTAGAAATTCCAGGCAAATCTTAGTATCTCTGCAGGTGATTAATTGCCTCAAAAATGAAAGAGGTGTCAAGATTGACAAACAACAGGCCTACCTAAGATTTGCTCAGCATGGTGCTAGAATTTTGAAGAACATCCTTATCAGATCCCTTCTTATGTATGTAAAAATCTATATCCCCGAACTTTAGCATAAAGGCAGGGGAGCAGTATAATTTAGGACATTCCTAAGAGCTATCACAGCATGATAAGCTAGTACCGTGGTCAGCATATTTTAGGTAATCATGTATGACAAGTTATAGTATATGCTATTTAATTTAAGGAAAAGAAATATTTCTCCTAAGAACACTGTATTCTCCGAGTGTGGTGATCTGATCTTGTACTTGAAAACTGGATGGAAATTAGTAGGCATTTTTATTTATATGCTTTCATACCAATGTTTTGATGTCTGCTGGATTAAAATAGTTTAAAACAGAAGGCAGTTTTTGTTCATCCAACCTGGTTGATAAAAAGAGTGAAATTCACCTTCTTTTGCTTTCCTGTCATTTTCTTTTGCAGAAAGGGTGTCACAAAAGAAAATATTCTGTAAGCCACAGTTCTAGTCTATGAGATATGGAGCAGAGACAAGGGGTTTGCTCAAAGCTTTTCTGCCTATATTGAATGAACTAACACAGACATAAAAAAGCTACCTTAAAAGGTACACAGCATCTAGGTTATTTGGGAATGAACTCTGGCTAATGAGTTCATCAGATACATTAAAATTGAGGCTGTGTGAGTAAGTTGAGAGGACAAGGTATGGAGTTTAAATTCATAGCAAACATTAGTTTGAAAGTGATAACAGTTTATTGTAAAAATGAGAGTTTGACCACTCTAGAGCATACGATTTTGAGAATTGTCTTGATTGGTCATTTAGCATGAGGTAGCTGAACATTACTATATTCCTAAAAAAGTTGAAGAATTTGAATTACTAAATGAAGTCACAAAATGTCATTTAAATGTAGAATATCTGCCATTAGTAAGGTGAGGTTTAATATATTGATAATAAACTTTTGAATTCACTTATTATAATTAGCTAAAGGTTCAATTGCTTCAATATCATTCCTTATTAAAAATAATATTCATGTCAGCAATAGGGAGAAGCTTTTCTTTTTCTTTGTAGTAGCTGGAGGACATGTAGTCAATTCTTCTAATAACTAAGCCAACATATTTAAATATAAGCTGAACAAGAGAGCTGGAGCTCAAGCTGTTCAAAATACTATTTAGAATGAGATTTCTATTCTGCCATAAGACCATCCTTATGACTCTGATTTTAATAGTGGTGTGCTTATAGGACTTTTGAGGATTCATTAACAGCCTGATATATATAGTATATAAATGATCCTATGAGGTGAAAAGGTGAAAGGCTTGTAAAACAATATTCTACAGTATTGTTGATTCATCTTGAAGGAGTTGTAATAGGATCTAACATAAGACAGGAATATAATCAATACATTTCTTTTCTTCATTAGATTATATTAGTATTAAAGTAAATTCCTTGCTATGGAATGGAACCAGCTTCTCAGGACGGGGTTTATGCAATTCCAGCATTAAGGGATTTCTTTGATCCTTGTTCTGCCTTGGGGGAGGGGTGTTGAAAGAGTTGGTCTCTACTGAACTATGGTGTGCACATTACAGGGAAAGTTTAATTTTCTGTGTGGCTCAATGGGTGAGAGGCAGCTCTAAAACCTGGATGAGATATCTTAGGGCCTCTTAAGAGTTTTTTAAAAGTAGGGAAGTTTATGGGCTGCCATAATGCAATCAAACCATGGTAAGGGGCAGGCAATCATTCATTCCCGGAAATGATAGAATATTTCTTAGTAAGGAACCACCAAGTGAGACCCACTGTTATGCTTTCCTCGGAGATTTGCAGAGGTTGATTTATAAAACAATAGTGAAAACATTAAGAGTATACACTCCTTATTGCCCTTATACTTTTCCATCTATTTTGCATTTCTACTCAAACCTTAGATAATAACAAAAGTATTTAGGGGTCTCTTACTGTGTGCCAGCTTCTGATCCTAGCATTTTAAAAATGTGCAAGAAATTCCACATGTATTCAGCAATGCCAGATTTGGGCTTTTTCTGTTGATTCTTGTTTCTCAATTCTAATTGTTCAAAGTATTAACTTGCTCTGAGATACACAGTGAGTAGAGCCAAGATTTGAACATCTTTCATCTACCTTCAGAGACTGGTTATCCATCGTTCTGCAGTACTGGGCCTATTCATATTTTAACACATAATTCTCTTATCTTTGTCTTCTAAATGTTCCTTTGGTATCTGCTCTCATTTCTCTACCTATTAATGACATGTCTAAACTCTGAGAAAGCTTTGTACCTTATTATAATGAAATTATCACATTCTACCTTCTATAATTTTTGTGACTATAACATGTAAAATGTGTATGATGTGTGCAAAGATATATATATGTTTTAGGTATGTCTGTATGCATATTTATGTATGTATCATAAACACACATTTCATGTATATTTATTCAGATTTACATACATATGCATACATGTAAAGATTAAAACATCTATATCTGTCTCTCTCTCTATATATATATTTGAACTAAATTGGTTAAAGATTACTTAAGGGGGAGATTATATTTTAATAATAATTTCATTGATTAATGGACTAGATTTTGTCCTGTTACCTATACTACCAATTTTGTATGTTGAAGCCTAATCCCTAAAGTGGTTGTATTTAGAAATACAAGTGGTTAAGGTTAAATGAGATCATACTTTAAAAAGATCATTGTCAAATGTGTTTATGAGGATGGGACTCTGATTCAATGGGACCACTGTCCTTACAAGTAGAGGAAGAGATGTCAGTAGTGCTTGGGCACAAAGGATAGGCCATGTGAGGACACAGTAAGAAGATATCCATTTGCAAGCCCAGGAAAGAACTCAGGAGATATCATATCTGTCAGCTCCTTGATCTTGGACTTTCAACCCAGAATCATGAGAAATAAATTTCTATGGTGTTTTATTGTGGCAGCTCACACAAGTTAATACAACATTCACCACAATAAATGCTTTATACAAAATAGAAACTTTATAAATATTTGATAATTGCACAAGGAAATCATATTGAGGACAGTCAGTGGGATTTATCTTTGCACCAAATGTAATTACAATGGTATAATAATCTCTGTGTGGTTTACAGAGTGCAGAGCAGGATTCTACAACCAGGTCTAGATTCAAAATACTGTTATACGTGTTGATAAAGTTTCCACTATAAAAGTCAAAGGTGGCAGCATGGATGAGCATATTTATCATCTCTAACCTACTTTAGAGTCCATATGTTTTAAGAATCTTAAGTCTAACATGATAAGCATCTGTTTGTCCTTAAAGATGCCAATAAAATATTGCAGGATTCCCTATGGACTCTTATTCAACAAAGGCCTACAAAGTACTTTGTACATAGAGTACATGTACTAATAAGAGGCTCTGGCTTGTGAGTTCTTGTCAATTAAAAGAGATTTAGGGACACCTTATTTACTACAAGTTATACTTGGTATGGTTACAGCTGCCTTTATCTTACAGATTTTAATGAAAATGAATACGATCCTAAGAGATTTCATTTGGCTTTCATGATAACATGAATAATATGGTAATATGCAATTTGAGAGTAAGAATTCCATTAAAATTACACTTAATGGGAGACAAAAATTATAATGATGAAAATCCCAAGGGCCTTCTCCCAGGCTCTGGTCTCTCTTTTTCTCTCTCCTGAAATAATTATATCCATCCCTGGATCAGACATTATCCTCTCCAGTCATTTTTCTTTTCTAACTCTAGACTTATATATTGATCTTTCTATGTGACATTTCTACTTTGAAGTCATAGAGGCAATTCAAACTTAATAATTCCAAAGTTGAAATCTTGATTTTATCCAACTTCACTATGTCCAGTACTCAATTTCACCTTCTCCATTTCCCCTATTTCAGAAAATGGTACTCTATCCACCTAGTTGCCCAGGCCAAAACACAGATCATCTTTAATTGATCTCCCTCTCTTATACAATCCATTTTATTTCTGCTTCATAAGAAAAACTAATGAATGGAGAAATATTGTGACAGAAAACATACCAGTCATTGACAAGAGCATATGCTATTTATACAATTTGATGAAATCACCTGGTGAAGCTTCAACAGAATAAAACTAAAGACAAATACAGTAAAATAAAGGGGAATAGAGGAAGAGAGCATAGAAGCATATAAATCAGTAAGACAAGAAGTGAGAGAGCTAGAGATAGGACTGCAAAGAAATTCCTGCACACAGGTATTTATGAACAACAGGAAAATTCAAAGGAAATTTTCAAAGACTCTGAAAGCTTCAGGTGCTTTACATGTTCTGATGGTAGCACTGATAAAGAACAGGAAGTCCTTTTTAAAATTTGTTATAATTTACAATATTCTATCTTGCCAATAAAATTAGGAGATTTTGAACTTTTTAGACATATTGATGTGTGTGCCCACATGATAGATCTTAGTTACACCGATCTATTATGTTCTTGTTAGCATACTTAGCAAAGGTATGAAACCCAAGTCAAGCAATAGAAAATCAGAAACATCTCATGCAGCATTTATTTTTGAAAATAATTTTGATCTATGTTATTATTATAAAAGTCCTTAAGTGTCATTTAAACCAAGGAGGTTACGTTTGTGAGTTCATCCAAGGAATAGTAAACCCAGATTTCCCTATAAAGAGGAGGAAAAGCAGTCAGAATCTGAGTGTTGTGTTAGGAAGACTTTCCTCCTTACAAATATATTCAGTCTTAAAAAGCATACATTTCAAATTCTTCTGCCTCCCCCACACAATGTTATATATAGCTCTACAATATAATGTATTCAACTCACGACATTATAGTCCTTAAAGGTCAGTGTAGCTGATTAGGCCCTCCTTCCCGTATCCCAGCCATCACCTCTCTCTCTTCCTACATCAGACTGAAATGGCAGAAACCCAAGAATATCCGACAGAATCAAATCTTCCACAGAAGCAGTGAATACAGTGTGATTCTGACACCATGATTTTATTATAAGCAGGCTAGAAATTGCATCAACAGTTTCTTGACAGTAGTTTTCTTGATAAAAATTTCATACAACACAGTGTCTGTCACCTGACCCTGACCTTCACCCGACGGCTTTTAACTTTGAAATCTTTACTAGAATCTCAAAACACTCAGTGATTTTTTTCTTTCAAGCATTAAAACAAACATGAACAAAGCAGACTTTTTCTTTTAGTCATGGAAGTGGCTACTCTAAAGTGGAAAGAACATAGCTTCTTTCAAGACCTAAACCGGAGGGAGCCTCAGCACTAAGCTTTAGCATCTCCACCTGCACCATGACTCTCAGGAGGCTTCCACTCCAATAGAGTCAGTGGAAAGCTGTGGGAGTCAACAAGGACCCTGATCACAATAGTGAGGAAAACATTGTGAATGAAATGTTGCACTATTAAAGAGACAATATGGGTGTGAATTCTTGTTAGTATTATATTCATGGCATTCAGAGAAATAATATTCTACTCCTTCTCTTCAATGTTAAATATGGAACACCCCCATACTAGAGGAAAAATTTTAAATATCAACAGTAAACAAAATGTTACATTTCTGAATTTTCCTCAGTAACAGGGAAAGCAATGTAGGTTTTAAATAAAACAAAGTAGACATTAGTTTGTATCAAGTTTTTGCCACATGTGTGCCATATACACATATATATACACAAATAGAGGTAGAGAGAAAGACTTTGAAATTTTGGTACTGTCACTTGCTATTTGTGATCACTGCCATGTTAATCAACCCTGAGTTATAAACTTACTCCAATTATAAAAAATGAATATCACTTGTAAGGCAAGGCCCTGATAAGGCTTAAGTAAGATGTAATTTCTAACACATAATTTTTATTTCATGGTAACTAGTAACTAGTATTATTTTATACAGAATCAGATGAAATTATTAAAGCAAATTTGTAAATCTATTTTACATAATTATAATATCACTCAATTTAGCTTGTTAATAATACTGATTTGTTAAAATATAAATTAGTCATAATCACCAAAGGATATAATGATTCTGCTTGTGAAAAGAAAATCATTTTATTCTCACATTAACATTGTAATCATCCCTCTTATGCACAAGCCTCCACTTGTAGACACATGTATGCATACCTGTAGTTTTACCAGTCTTTATTACTATTTAACATTTCAAAATTTATTTCATTCTATACATCTGATCAATTTAATATAGAATTTAGAATTCCACTTGCTGCTGGAATAAGAAATTGAAATGGGCTAATCTCTTGATTTTTAAAAATTTTTTTAGCAATGTTAATTTATGCCAAGTTGATAATTTTACATAGACTGACTACTTTGAAACTTTCAAAGTAACTTTTTAAAGTCATGACCTCATTGATTCCAACATTCCAGTATGTTGGAACTGATATAATTCTGCTTTACTTGAAGCACTTATTATCCCTTGAGAAAATATTACAGATGCTGAGAACTAAGCATACCTTTTCTCTCATCATACAACTATTTTATT
Organism: Geosciurus inauris; assembly: GCA_004024805.1. Classification (NCBI taxonomy): domain Eukaryota; kingdom Metazoa; phylum Chordata; class Mammalia; order Rodentia; family Sciuridae; genus Geosciurus; species Geosciurus inauris. The sequence continues at coordinate 290,880 of PVHX01000507.1, forward strand.
AAAGACAAGAAACAATTCTTAGAAATGTAAAAAGTTATTTACATATTATTTTACATAACAAACTCCTTATGAGAAATGAGAATATTAAAATTTCAAAAGTATAGTCACAGCAAGAGGTAGGCAAGGCATGAAGATAAATCAAATCCTATTTTTTGCCATGCTGTGAAAAGACTGCTGGCTTTTAATCATCCTGATGTGCCATATGTAAATTCCATCAAAAAAGAAGTTTGGTAAATGTTATATTACAAAACCACAGGGAGCAAAACTATTTATAAACATCAATTAAAATATATACCGTAGTCTAAACTCATTAATAATATTTTACTAATCTTGCAATACAAATCTCTCATATTTACTAAATCTTTCCCCTATTTTCACGTGCAAACAATAAATCTAAATTACCAGATGTCTGCCTGCACATTCCTAGTTTGCTCAAGGTCACTACAAATTTTCTCAGGCAAAAAACTACAAAGGTTCCTTTTTGAACAACCTGATAAGAAGAAAATGCAAGTCAGAACAACCACAGAATGAGGGTCTTGTGTAAAACCTGATGTCATCGTTAAGAAATAAGAAGCATTATTGCTGAAATATGGAAAGAATAAATATCAATTTACTAAAAGAAAGACTTCATTTTACTTCATATCAAAATCTGTTAAGTAAAAAGTTCAAAATCTTTGTCAACATGCCTCGTGCTGTTAAAGGTTTATACCCCAAAAGGGCTATCTTTAACATAAATAGCAATTAAAAAACAAAAAGGATATTTAGCTATGAAGCCATTATCAAGCCAATTACCATGATTTATTATTATCTTTTTTATTGGTCTCTTCAGTGTTCCTTTTTAATTTCCCTTTCCTAATCTATCTCGGCTATGAGTTATATTTTCTCACATTTGAATATCTTTTACTTTACTAATGTTTTCTTCAAATTTTCTCACATTCTTATACTACTATCATTCTTATATCATTCTTATAATACATCTTATACTTACACTAATCTCCAAAGTAGAATTTCTCTTTCTTTAGTTAATTTCTCAGACATGAAATATCTTTGTTTCCTTTCTGTTTCTTTCTTTCTAAATACTCTTCAGCTTCCTGATGATCTCAGACTCTCCTACCCTTATACTTTTTCATGTGCTACTGGTTCCCATGGTGTCATTGGGACAAACAAGACTCTCCAAGTTTTACTCTCTTTAATAATCCATTCTGTTATGCCACAATGACCACATGAGGACACAAGTCCACAGTCCTACAACATCCTTCTTCTACACACAGCATCAGTGTGTGATAAACACCTGATCCTACAGGGTTACTCGGCTCAAGGGTTGTTTTTTTTTTGCACCTAACCATGCTAATTTCCCTTCAGTGGCTTCAAGAATAAATTCTCGCCTGCAGCGTCATGCTGTACATTTCCCCCTTTCCTAAAGCTGAGAGTCAGTGGACAGAAGGAACGGAAGCTGCTTTGAAAAGAGGAAATACGGCATCCTACCAGGAGACACACAGCACCAAGTATCACAGGGGTAGACGACATAATTATCCTTATCATTCCCCATGACCAGAGGCAATGACAAGAGGAAACAAACTTCTTCAAAGGGGATGGCATCATGTTAGATACAAGGAGTTGCCACAAAAGCAATGTTTTATTTATAATGCACCTCAGCACTGCAAACAGATATTGCCTAATTCACAAAGCATTACAAAGCAAACAGAAAGTGAAATCAGCATTCCCAGGTGTTTATTGTAGTTGGATAATTTTATTATAAAGAGTTCATTATTTAGGGCCCATGAAGGGATTGGTAGCAGAGAGTTCCAAATCTCCAACATATTCAGTATTCATATGTGCATAAAGTAAATCCTGTCATATCTGTCTTCTGATTAGGAGAAATTTAATGCTTCAGTTCTTGGTAATGTTTGCTGTTTTGTTATAACTGGTAGGTAGATTGAATGGCAGGTGACATTTTATAAGATTTAAATAAGGTAAGAAATTAATCAAATTAACATAATGTTTTTCTAAAGTATAATGAGTCATTTGCATATAAAGTACAACGGAGTCTGTAAATACAAAATGAACTTCGAATTACTGAGGAACATCGTGAACTGCATTTGTTACATTTTATGAATAGACATGAAAAAAATCCTGTAAATATTCTCAACTCCAAACTGATTTATGATACCTTTTGTGGCTGTAATGTCAGGCTTAGCCCATGTAATACTCAGCAATCCCAGACATCTAGAGAATTTATGTCTCCATTTGACATAAACAACAAAAGTAGCCAATCATTGAAACCATTTCCTACCTGGATCTGAAAAGACACTTAAGGCTATCACACTGCAAGGAGTCCCGAGATAGTTTTTGAAACAAATTTACTCAGAACATAAGTAGAGTACAAATTAAAAGATACAAATATCAAGAGCTGTTCATATTAATAGCTCTAAAAATGCACTTTAAACAACAGTCTAGATCTGGTGTTAGCAGTTATTTTTTGGAAAGGATCAGAGAGTAAATAATTTAGGTTTTGTGGTAGATATGGTCATCTCTTACAAATACTGAACTTTGCTTTGTAGAGCAAAGCAGTCACCAATAATATTGCAACAAAAGGACATGACTATGTTGCAATAAATCTTTATTCACAATATGTAGTTGGATGGATTTGAGCAATTGGACACAGTTAACCAAATCTAGTTTAAAATAGTACTGCCTTATAGAATTGTCTTTTTTTTTTTAAATTTTGTTATTTTATTTAAATGCATTTCAAGTCATAGTACATAACCAGAGCTCAGTTTTTCCATTTCTCTGATTGCAAACCAGATAAAGTCACACCATTAGAGTCTTCATAGATGTGCCAGGGGTAGTAATGACCATCTCAAATAACCATCATTACTATGCCCATTCCCCTTTCCTTCCTCCCACCTCCCCCAAACATGTTTAGAGTTCCTGCATTTCTCCTATGTTTCCCGTTCCCACCCCCCCTTATGTATTCTTATCCACTAATCAGAGAGAACATTCGGCATTTAGTTTTTTGGGATTGGCTTACTTCACTAAGCATAGTGTTCTCCAATTCCATTCATTTGCCTACAAATGCCATAATTTTATTCTCTCTTATTGCTGAAAAATATTCCATTGTGTATATGTACCAGTTTCTTTATCCATTCATCTATTGAAGGGCATCTGGGTTGCTTCCATAGTTTTGCAATTGTGAATTGTGCTGCTATAAACATTGAGGTGACTGCTGTATTGTAGTGTGCTGTTTTTAAATTTTTAGGGTATAAGCCAAGGAGTGGGATAGCTGGATCGAATGGTAGTTCCATTCCAAGTTTTTTAAGAAATCTCCAA
>PVHX01000508.1:6487-209317 GCA_004024805.1 Geosciurus inauris
CCCTATTCCCCCTTTTTGTTTTATTAAAGTGTTTAATTTTAGAGGCAGCAGCCAAGGAGAAATGTTTTTAATATAAAGGACCATTATTTTGTCAAAGGCATGGCATAGGAGTTGTATGATTAAAGATGATAGTTGTCAGGTCCATTGTAGGATTATATCTAGTTAAATTAGCTTTGGGTAAAGACTTGTTAATTTTATAGTCTTTTATTATTTATTTTAAATATTTTTTAACATTTACTTTAAATTTTTTTGTTTTGTTTTATCATATGAAGACTTTGTTATATAGAAACACTTTGTTGTTGTTTTTTATTAAGTACCATATTTAGAATCTTTAATTTTTTTGTATTTACATCCCAAAACAATAGTAATGATAAGAAATAGTTTGTTATTTATAGTACATTAAATGAAACAGTAGAAACCTTTAGGCCTTTATGTGTAGAACCCAGAACACAAAGAAAGGATAAGTGACTGTAATTTAAAAATCAAATTAAGCAAGCCTACATTATGTACACAAATCAGTTGTATAGCTTAAAGGCTGTCTCCTTTAAACAGTGAGGGCGGCCGCTCTGTCAAGAAGCAGGGAAGTCTGAAACATAGAGAATCATAAAGGTAGGTTTGTAACTAACAAAGTTTTGGCAGTAGCAATACGGAGGCAGGTTACACGGCTTAACATCCTAGATAGGGAGCAAATTTAGGTTCCAGCATGAGCGTGTTGCTTAGATTTTAAGGAAGGCAATCACCTAAGAAAAACATGGTCCAAGCAAGTAAAACAGGAAAATAAATTTTTATGATCTTTTGTTGAACTGGCTTTTAACCTTAAGATAGAATTAGGCTGTGTTAGAGAATTATACTTATTTACCATATATGAAAACACAATGTTTAAGTATATAGAATTATACCTGTTGGGCTTTAAATTAAGTAATTTTGTTATCAGATTTGATTTATTTATTTTCATTAAAAAATTAAGACATTAGACAAGCATATTTAACAGTAACATTTTTCCTTGAAGAAATTTTTGACAATAAGATATATATTACACATTTTATAGACATTAACAAGTTATTAGTCCTTTGACCACGTGGAAAGACTTGTGAGTTGAGTAATTTTAAAGACATCTTTTATTTTTGTTTATCCAATTCAAATGTATTTGGATCCATTTTTTAATTTTAGTTTATGAGCGCTCCATATATTAGATTTGATACATAAACACATGTAAACAATACATAGGACAAAACACGTATAGACATCACATGAAAAACAATAGAGGCCTCTTGAATTATTTTGTAAATTTGTTTTTGAGCAAAATAGAGTGTAAAAAAAACTTTTATAGTTGGATAAAATATATCTGATCAGAAATCTTAATTTTAGCACTCAGAGCCAAAATCAGGAACGTAAAAAAAATATATATATATAGAATTTAAAATCCAAGAGTCCTGGAAAAAATGACATAGCTGTTAATTGCTTTAATAAAGCAATATGAGAAAAAAGGAGAGGGAGAGAGGAAGGAAGGAGAAAGAGAAACCTCAAGTTAATTTGAATATAACCTTTTTTTGTTTCTTGGTTTTAAATCCCTTATCAGACTTTTTCGTAGCAGTGGAATGTAAACTCCCATATGGTTTGGCCAGGAGAGCTGTTATCTGCTTGGGGCTTTTTAACCCCTTTTTTTCCAGTTGGCATTTAGGCCAGGTTTGGGTATAAGAATTTATAAAATATTATCTTTCATGACTTTTGAGGAATAAGGCTAGCCAAATGTGAATAAACTTTTTACATTTTATTTTAATAATTTAAGTTTAATAATGAAACCTGTAGCAATGTTTCTTTTATAACTTCCCTCCTCCAAGACAGGCTTGTATTTGTCCTTAGTGTCTGTAAGATTGCTTTTAATTAAATTTCATATTGCTCGAGTACCAGGTGGCAGGGACTCCTTTTATCAGCCTGTTTTAAATCCTTTTCCAAGTGTCCCCATCGAGGTATATTTAATAGACCTTCCTCTAAAAACCAGGGTGCTTTTTTTTTTTTTCAATTGTATGGAGGAAGGCACGAGAAGTTTTTTTTCTTTAAAGGGGTACCTCCGGCTTTAAGGAGATCCCGGAGTGTTTGTTCCATACGAATCCTGGAAACTTCTGACCCCATTTTTCTATTTCTTAACAGTTTAAAGAAGTTTGAGTCACTTTACCGTGAACTTAACAGTTTAAAGAAGTTTGAGTCACTTTACCGTGAACTTAACAGTTTAAAGAAGTTTGAGTCACTTTACCGTGAACTTAACAGTTTAAAGAAGTTTGAGTCACTTTACCGTGAGCTTAAAGAAGTTTGAGTCACTTTACCGAGTCACTTTACCGTGAGCTTAAAGAAGTTTGAGTCACTTACCGTGAACTTCAGGGATTCGTTGCAATTCCGCAAACTTTCACCTGCGCAGCCTTTTTCCTTATCAATGTTTCTTTTTGATATCAATATTTCCCGGGTTTCCGGCACCACTTATTGTTGCCCACCAGCAGGAGACAATAACCACGCCGTTGTTCTCAAAAAGCAATCTTTATTTTTGTTGAGCGCTCTTCTTGCCTTCCTTGGTTCTCTTTTGTTCTCTCTCGTTCTTTTCTCCCCCCCAGCCTCCTTCTCTATATTCTTCATACAGCAGGAAGTATTACAGAGCAGAGTTAAAACCAATCAGAAGGAATAGCATTATCAAGCACGAGGGGAATGCATGAGCAGAATACAGGCGTGTATCAGATCAGGCACTGCCCACGAGCCAAGCATGCACAGTGACGTTACCGCCAGCCAATGCTGTGCACTTCCTTAAGTTGTCTACCTGTTTACTGCAAGTTTCTGGCATACAGCCAGGTTGCCATCTTGAAAGGGCGGGGCAGCTCCCAGGCCCAGAGAGCCTGCCCCCAACAGCTTCCACTCATGGACAAGCAGAGCCTCTAATATTGAGCCTTAGATTGAGACTTGTCTGCCTTGTCACAAAAAGGATTGGGTCACTTTGGCTGCCTGAACTTCTTACAGCAGAATGAATGTACATTTTGGACTTTTGTACAGAAGAAGGGGAAGGAGTAGAGGAGGAGGAGGAAGAAAAGTGGGTGGTACTAAGCTGCTTACTTCCTAGCTCACTAGTTATCAGCACCCCTTCTCCTCCATAGAAAAGGTGGGGAGTATTTTACTGCCTCCTCCACATGGAAGGAAATATCAAGAGGGAGAAGAAGTTTCCCAGCCATGAGCCAAGTACTTTATCTTAATTCCTACAGCAAAACAATCACTATTTACTGAGGGTCTATTAGTGTCCACGTGATGCCATCTAGGTGCTAGGGATACGGAGTTCAATTAAAAAGGAGGCAGTTTACATCCGGACTCGGACATGCACAGTCACCTCATTTACATCCTTTAATCCCAGCCCTACCAGAACTTGTTTTATGTAATATTTTGATGCTTTACATATTGTGGATTTTTTCTACTAATTTTGAATTTTTTAAAAATATTGTATTAAAATGTTATTTATCTTGATTACCAAGCTTTTTGGCCCTTTCTTCAATCTTGCACCTGTGGTAAACGCCCTTCTGCTTTACCCAGACCAACTTTTAAAATAAATTAGTAAACAAATTAATAAGTAACTAGTTATTACTTAAACAATTATTAAGAAACAGGGTGTGACGAGAAATAGGAAGTGACGAGGTGGGTAATTTGGTCAGGAAAAACATACCTAATTGGATACTGTTTGACCTGACACATGTCATGAAGGATTCACGCAAGGGACAGGTAGGAGATAAGCCTATAAAAAGTCCTTAATGTGAAAATGCAGCTGAAATTTTCAAGGCATACACACACACACACACAAAGGCTATTTTGAACTGGGCCCAGTGGCCCACACCTGTAATATTAATATCTAATGCAGCTTGGGAGGCTGAAGAAGGAGGGTCTTGAATTCAAAGCCAGCCTCAGCAACTTAGCGAGGCCCTGTCTCAAAACAAAAAATAAAGAAGGACTGGGGATGTGGCTCAGTGGCTAAGCACCTTGTGTTCAATTCCTGGTACCAAAAGAAAAACAAATAAAAAACACTATTATGGTTTAAGTATCAAGGATAGGACAGGTAAGTAGTGTTTAATTTGAAAAAGTTGTCTGAAAGCTTTCAAATTTCAATGCTTTCTAAACTGGGGTAAGGAGTTTGAATTTTACTCCAGATGCACAGGAAGCAATTGAAGAATTTTAAGCAGGAGATCAAAATTACCTTTTAAAATTATTTACTTATTTATTTAATTTGGTGTGGTACTGGGGATTGAACCCAGGGGCCATCTGCCATAGAGTTTCATCCCCAGCCTTTTTAAATTTTAAGACCAGGTCTTGCTAATTTGCCCATGCTGGTCTCAAATTTGTAATCCTCCCAACTCAGCCTTCCAAGTTGCTGGAATTACAGGGTTATGTTTGGTCTTTAAAGAACTCTCTCTGGCTGTTGTGTCACCGATGGATAACAGGCATGGATGGTGACACAGTATAATCAGGGAGCGTTGTCAATGTTTCTAGTGAAATATGGTGGGTTGGACTAGGGTGATTATAATGAAGATGGAGATAGGGCAGCAGATCCCAAAACTACTTAAGAGATTATTGATTGGATTTGAAGGCTTATGGAGAATGATAAAAACAGAAGAACCAGGAGTCATTTCAAGTGTCTTAACTTGAGCAAACTGGTTGATGGTAGTGCTGTTTACTTAAATGAAAAGACTGGAAAAGGGCAGATTCAGAGGCAAGCATGAATCAGAGTTTCAATTTTGTGTATGTTGCTCCAAGATGCATGTTGGACATAGGTTGAGGAAGCAACTGGCATAAATTAAAGGGAGGAGGGACAAGGCTGAAGACAGAGATGTGGGCATCATCAATGCCTCGAGAAAAACTACAGGAGGTGATAGGTATCACAACCTAGGGAGAGAGCACAGATGGAGAAGATGGAGAAGCTGGGGATGCAGCTGTTGAAACAGAAGCGATGAAGGGGAAGGGAGAAGGGCAAGGAGACCTCGTTAGCCACAGAAGAAAGTGACTTAAGAGTGAGATGCAGACATGCAACGAGAAAGAATCAAGGCAGAGAAGTAACAAATGGCATTGGTGACAAGGGGATCACCGGTGACTTGAGAAAAGTGATCTTTTGGTGTGATGGGGTAGGTTATAGAAAGAGCGAAAGCAAGGCTGTCCAGACAGTTATTGTTGCCTTTTTATCAATGAAGAAACAGAGGATCAGCACTGGAGACTACTACCTCACCCGAAGTCAAAGTCTGGGGGATCTGACCCTTGACCCAGAGCAAAGAGAAGGCGGGGCCGGGGCAGAGCGGGCCAGGGCGCACCAGCGATCCCGCGGGGCCGCCCTGGCGGGGGAAGGCACGCCCCTTTTCGGCAGTCCAGGCCGGCGCGCTCCACTGCGGCTGCGCGGGGCCGGCGCGCGGCGGGGCGGGGCGAGGGCGCTCGGGCCGGCGGGGGCGGGAACGCGGAAGGCGCTGGGGCTGCGCCGCTGGGACGCGGGCCGAGCCGGGGGCGGGGCGGGCTGTAGAAGTGCTGGGCGTACGGTTGACAGGTGCGCTGAGAGGCCGCTCCGGGGCCGAGGGCCGCAGCCAGGGAAACCGCGCGAGACCTGAGGGGAGGCGACGCGGCGGCAGCGATGCTGGAGACCCTGCGCGAGCGGCTGCTGAGCGTGCAGCAGGATTTCGCCTCCGGGTGGGTATACGGTAGGCGACCGAAAGGGACCCGGGGGCTCCGGGGCCGAGCGGCGCGGGGCTGCGGCCCAGGACGGCCTGCCTGCTCGCCGCCCCGCCCGCCCAGCCGGCCCGGCCCGGCTGAGGAAAGTAACGAACTCGCCAGCGTCCGGGCCTCCAGAGGCGCAAAGTAACTTCGGTCCCCGGGGGCAGGCTGACTCGTGCCCCGGGCTCGGGGTCGGCCGCGACCTCGCCTCTCCTCCTGCCCAGCCAGGGAGCGGCGTCACGTGAGAGGCGAGAGCGCGGTCCCGCTTCCGCCCGGCGGGACGCTGCCGGCGACCCCCCTCCCCAGTGCAGCGGAGACACCTGCCGGCTCCCGAGGCCGCCCGCCTCTGTCTCGCTGCGTTGGGCTCGCTGGCCCAACCCTGGGCAAGGGTGGTCCTTTCCCTCGCTCCCTTAACGCCTCGTGAGGGACCTGGGCGAGGGAAGCGAGCGACTGCCGCAGTACTATCAGGACCCGAGTTAAGAGCGCAGACCGACAGCTCTGCAAACTGCCTCGACGCTCCTGGGGACTTTTCGCCGTCCCCACGCCCAGGTCGCACCAGCTTCTAATTAAATGAGAGTGGGGATGGCGTTTTTAAGGAGCCCCCAGGTGATTCCACTGTGCAACAAAGCCTGGGAGCGTGAGCGGGCTCCGGACGTCCCGGGCGCTCATCCAGGTTCTACCAGTTACGGTGGTTATGCAAGTTAACCAAACTCTCTTGCTCCTTTGTGCTGCGACTGTAAAATGGAAATTATGGTGGCACTAGATCTCCCAGGGTCATTGAGAGGATTAATGAATGAACATGTAAAACAGGCACTAGTCACTATTTTCTGTGCTTGTCATTTTAACTTTTCCATTAGAAGGGTGTCACTTGTATAAAGGATCTGTCACCTTTACCTTACAAACCCTTTTGGAGAATGTTCTGAATGCGAGGGCATCTCAAAGCGTATGTTTTAAATTCCTAAGGGGAAAGATGTTAAACTTTTTATCCCTGTGGAATAGTAACAAATTGACGAATACTTGAGCCCTTAACCACATTTATAAAGCAGTTTTAACAATTTAGTTTACTGTTCTAAAGAATATTATGGATGCACAGAAAGGCATTCATTGATGGGTGTCCTTGTGTGCTTGCATTTTTCCTCCCTGTTAATTCAGAAGAAGTAACTTTAGAGTGTAAATTTTAAAATTTTTGGTACAATGCTTCAGTGCCCTGCTTGTGGCATGAGAGTGGCTGTAGATAAACCCACCTGGATAGCTCTTGTTATCATTGCTTCAAGGAATTCTTAGATGGCATAGTGTACCTTCTTCTGGTAGTTGCTGCAACTCTCTAGGTCATATGGTTGCCTCAGAACCGGTTCATGCTGCAGACCTTTGCTTAAGTTTCTTGCTTAGGAATATGGACTCTGGACTGCCAAGGTGCAAACCATCCTAGGAGATCTGGATAACCCTGAAGTTTAGAGTTTAATTATGGAGAGGGCCTGAGGGAGTCTGGTTAAAATTCTTTGGAAACTGACTTGACTTCTTGAAGATGCCATAGTATGGGTCCCATTTAGCATCAAGTATCCTTTGAGGGATTCATTCCGTGCAGATCCTTTGTTAGCTTCCTCTTTGCACAGGTCACTCTTAGCAGATAAACCACTGGATTGTCTGTGTGTGCCATTAGCCTGTTGTTTAACTGGGAGATAACCCATCTCCAGGTGATGTCTGTCTTACAGTTGACCCACAACTCTCAGCTCAGATGTTCTTCTTTGGGTCCTTAATTTCTTACGTGATTTTTTACTAAGGAAACAAAACAATCCATCTTTGTAAATTCTTCCATGTTTAGCTTGAGATCAGCCTATTTTACATATTTGAATATTTTTGCTTTGACAAGAAAAAATGAAATTAAACCCAGTACATATGTTTGTTGTATAGAGGCACTAAGGGATTTGATTCAGAGATAAAAGAGACATGGCAGTTGCCTCCAAAACTGTCCAGTTGGACTTGGCATTCCTTTAGGAAGGTTGGACACTGAGCAAGTGTTTAGTAGACAGCAACTGCCTTCTGAAATAATTGAAAACATCCAGTTTCATGGGGCTCCAGGCAATCAGTAGATGACCTTGTGATTTTGTGGGCTTCTTCAGCTATCAGAACAGCATCTACTCGGTTCTGCTCATTTTCAGTTTCTGAAAATTCATATATCCAGAGCTTTTTTTTTTTTTTTTTTTGCTTACGTCTAGGTAAATTTACTCCATTTTTAGTGACTGTTTTTTAAGAACTATTCCTTATTAACCTCATAAGAGAATATCACAGTAGTTAAAGCATGTCCAGTGAACACACTGAATTTCTATATTCCATTCCGACTTAGAAAAATTGCACATTGTGATCATGATGCATAAAGGACAGGGTGGATATCAGCGGTGGTCTGCAGGACCCAGGGTTGTCTGTGAACTTGTGGCTTTATTTTTATTTATGTTTGTAGTCCTGGAGATTGAACTTGAGCCCTTGAACATACTGCACAGAGGCTCCACTACTGAGCTGTGATACCCAGCCTCTTACAAATGTTTTTAGTAAATTATTTTTCATAGTAACAATTATCTCTACATTGAGACAAACCTACTATTGTAATTATATCATGTTCTTTCTGCCCTAAGTGGGTGATGGGCCAGCCACAAGGCCCTGGAGTGGAAGGGCTTTGGTTCTAGGCCTCATTCAGAGATCATTCTCATCACTGAATCCTCAGTTTAGCTCAGAATTTTTGGACCTCTTTGGAGGGTTCACATAGGACATCCTTTTTTGGGTGGAGGGTTGTTAAATTCTTAGAGAAGCTTCTGGATGTACAGACGCACATAGTTCAGATCCACTTGAATCTTTGATTTTTATCCCGTGAATAGTTATGACCAAAGGTCTCAGAGATGAGGTATTCAGTCATGCAGAGATTTTGCAAATCTCTTCAGGGACTGAAAATCATTTACTGAAGGGTTGCAGCTGTCTGTAACAGGCTGGTGTTTCTTGTTTGTAATGCTCTGGGTTCTTGTGATTAGGAATTTAAAAATCTGTTTATAATTGTTGCAACTAGGCAGTAGAGGTTTCCTCCTCAAAGCCACTATGCCCCTGGCCTCTATCCCAGCCCAGTGTTCTCATTCTCTCTTCTCTGCTCCTATAGTATCAAAACCTGCACAAAGTAGAAGATCCAGTGATCCATATTGTGTTGAAATGGTGAAGTTTTGCCTGAAATTTTGACTTTTCTAGGATTTTTCTTTCTTAATAAAGAGGAAAAAATCAGTGTTTAACCTGATTCGATAAATATTTACTGCATTCCTGCTAAGTGCTAAACATAAGGTTAAGCACTCAAAGTGTTCTTTTTCATGGAAGCGTAAAAAAGGTTTGAGAGGCTATGGACTCAGTTTTGCTTATTCTTTACTAAGCAGTGTCTGTATATTGGGCTAGATCCTGGGGCTGCCAAGCTGACTGAAATATTCCCTACCCTCTGGATGCCTTAAACTAGTGATAATGTAAAGCAAAATGAACTGCATGTTAAGGTACTGCATTGGTATGTGAGTACAGAGGAAAGAGTCATTAATTTAGATGCATTTACAGAAGGCTTCAAAGAGGAAGTGGCTTCCCAACTGGGCCTTGAAGAATGGGGAGAGATTGTGAGATTTGGGTACGGGTATTTCAGAGATAAAGCAGAAAAGGAAGTTCATTGCCTGATAATCTTTAATGCTTTGCTTAGTTAATTTGTCAACTACTTACTGAGTGCTTACTTTGTGGCAGGCACTGTTCTAGGTGCTGAGGACATGGCCAAGAACAACCAGACAGCAAATGAGGTTCCTGCTCATTATAGTGGAGGGTCCTAAGTGCTGTGGCTGAAAACCAGGTTAAGGGGGAGAGGTCTGTTTGTATGTCTAGAAGAGCATGGCTGCATTTCTGAAACAAGAACTTAAGTGGTATGATAAGATTAGGGGTGGGGATGGGGAGATAATGCTGTAATTATGGGCCAGGTAAGAGATATTGAGGCAGTGTTGGTAGAAATTTAGGAGACAGAAGGAATGTGACATGCAGTGGTTGAATTTGTCAGCAGTGAGATGTGGGAGATGAAAAAGGCACAGAAATTCAGAGTGTTGGTTTTGGAGTATCTTAGATAAATGATGGCATATGCCAACATAAAAGAATAAGAACAGGTTCAAGAGAAGGAGCAGTTGAAGGTGAATTTGTTGTGAAGTAGTTGTTGGAAATTGACATACTCAGGAACAGTTAGAACTGAAGCTTAGTGTATTTGGGATTAATTATGGTAAAGACTCCCTTTTCTGAATCTGTGCAGCTTCCATGTGAATTTTTCAGGCTTTGGAGCTTAGGGGTCATTTTCACCTTGCAGATTGATTAATGCTTTTGCTTATTCCCTGATCTTGTTAGGAAAAAAGAGGGAGTGAAGGAATTGATAAATACTGATATAAAAAAATAATATATTGGATTTGTATTTTAAATAGAATTTAAAATTAAAATGATAGAAGCATGAACATGTTTCAGAATAATTGAATCTTATGTCAAAATATGCTGATCCATTTTCAAAGTTTTTTAAAGCAGTCATCTTTACCTTTCCTAAGAGATGACAATGTAGATGAGTTGGAAATTGAGGTGCAAAGTGCCAGCCAGGTTACTGCACGCCATTGAGTCAGCTAAGCAGATCTGCTCATCACTCCACGTTTCATAACATTTATCTGTGTCTTTCTAAGGTTTTTGTCTGAGCAAGTTTACATGTCACCTTCATTTCTTAGTGAGAGGCCTCCATTTTAGTATTTTCTCCAAAATTTGAAGAAATAAATACGTTGGTGTCGAATTAAGGCAAGTCTTTGGAACCATCTAAAAATAAAAGTATTGAACTGTTCTGGATGAATTTGAGGTTGAGTGCTTTGAACTTCAAAGTGTGCATTAGTTGACATTAGTAGAAAATAATTGTTAGGTAGCTCTCAAGTCTATTTATTAGTATACTTATGTAGCAGCACTTGAGTCTTCCTGGGTGGGTATGCTATTAGGAAGGAGGGTGAGAATGGGCCAGGGAAAGAACGCCTTTTATAGAAACTTGCTCATTAGGAACCTCTGCTTTATTTCACCCTGGCCCAATTACATATGCAGTTTCTCAGCTTTCTTGATGATGATAATTTTTTTTATTATACCTTTCATTTGAATTAGCTCTTTAGTTTCTCCAAATGCCACCAAGGTCATGTTGGACTTTTATTCTGGCAAGTTTTTATGGTGGAGTATATTACTACCATTTTACATTTGAGGAAACAGGAGTATTCCCCTAGATCAGCATTTCCTTCCCACTGTGTCATGACACTGTGGGACACTCAGTAGACTTCTAGTGAGAGTTTCCCAGTGCAGGATCAGTGTGAGAAATTTTAAGTAGTTATCTCAAAATAAAAATGGTAGACTACTTTCAGTTCTAGGTTTTAAGGATGGAGCTTAGCAAGGACCTATTTGCTTTTTTACTTTACTAATTATATCTAACCTTATTTTTTCCACCTTAAGAATAGTAACTGTTACCCTGCATATTTTTCTCTCCTGAACTTTTGTTACTGTTTCCAGCTTCCCTGTAGCTACTTTTTGTTTTCTCCTACAGTTTTCTGTTTTCGGCACATTGACAATTTATTTGGAGAGGGTGTGGTGAGAAAAGATTTTGGTTATTGAAATTTTTTTTATTAAGTTTCAAACACATACAAAAATAAAGTAACACAATGACTTCCATATATCCATTACACAGATGCAATAATCTTTAAATATTGCCACATTTGCTTTGTCTCTCCCTTTATGTATAAAGTAAATCTCAGATTTCTTACACCTCTTGTGCATCAGTTTGCTTCATTTAAAAAAATACATAAATGCAACACCAGCATCATTTCTAACAAAATTAACACTAGTTCCTCAATATTATCAGTTATTCTGTCCATAATCAGATTTCCTTGGTTCTTAGAAATGTCTCTTTACAGCTAATCTGTTCAAATTCATATAAACTCTGTTGGTCACATTTGTTTAAAGACCTGTGTTGGGAGCCACAGGGGAGCTCTTGGTGACCTGCAGCAGCTTCATTTTCAGCTTCTGTAACTCTTCTCTTTTCCCTTTCTTCCAGATCACTTTTTCCTTTCTTTGGAGGGAGGAGGAAAGGACCCTAAACTTGGGATATTACATGAGAAATTGAAAGTTTATTTTTTTAAAAAATATATGAAAGATCTACTTAGAGATTAGCTAGATCATATAGTTAAAGTGGTCCAGAGAACATCTTAGTGATCACTTTCACATCTGATGGCATCAATTCAGGTCATGAAAAATGTCCTAGACTCATTTTCAAGGGTGATGCACTGCGGTGTAAGTACCCTAGGATAATTCTCCATGAGTTGTTACAAATAAATGCCTTTCTCAGATTTTGGAGTAGAAATGGCAAAGCATGACTATAAAAATACCTTTATCTAGTTCTTGTTTAATCTTTGTTTAAGCTAGATTTACTAGTTTTTAAAATAAGCTTAGAATTTAAAAAAAAAAAATTTAGTTGTAGATGGACACAATATCTTTATTTTATTGATTTTTATGTGGTGCTGAGGATCGAACCCAGTGCCTCATGCATGCGAGGCAAGCGCTCTGTCACTGAGCCACAATCCCAGCCCCAACTAGGAAATTTTTTTTTTCACCAGTTATATGAAATTAGGCAGGGAGATGTTCTTGGCCTTTCTACAGATGTGACCAGGGGGCATCCACAGAGCTATGGGAAATGAATCTGTTGCTGAGTGTTGGTAAGTATTGAGTTTAGATAACTCTTCCTATACAGGATACAAACATTTAAAACACTCCAAGATAGGCTAATGAGAAATCTGCATACTGCTGGCTGAGGGAAAGAGAACAATACTCTAAGATTAAAGAATTCTAAAGATTAAAGAATGTTCTGTGGATTCTGGAAGAAATTTTTAGAAGAATTGTAAGACATCAATGATTGGCTTAAAAACAAATGAAACAAATAACATGGTCTCTGAAGTAAAACATGCAAAGGAGAGATCAGGCTGAGATGGAGGATGGAATGAGAGGATAGTTACTTATTTTCTTTAGGTTCCTTTTATCTTTTTCTGCCTTTTTTTCTTTTTTTTTCATTTATTCTAATTATAAATGAAAAAAAATAGCCAAAGCAAAGTATACAAAGTATACATTGTCATGTATACATGACAATGCATTTTGATTCATCGCACACAAATGGAGCACAACTTTTCATTTCTCTGGTTGTACACAATACAGAGTTACACCATATGTGCAGTCATACATGTACCTGGAGCATTGTTGTCCATCTAATTCCACCATCTTTCCTGTCTCCATGTCCTATCCCTTTCCTTCCCTCCCCTTTGACCACAGTTTCACCATTCTTCCCATGCCCTCTTCCCCATTATGGATCAGCATCCACTTATCAGAGAGAACATTCAGCTTTTGTTTTTTTGGGATTGGCTTATTTCACTTAGCATAATGTTCTCCAGCTCCATCCATTTACATGCAAATGCCATAATTTTATTCTGTTTTAATGCTGAGTAATATTCCATTGTGTATATATACCACAATTTCTTTATCCATTGGGTATCGGTTGGTTCCACAGTTCAGCTATTGTGAACTGAGCTGCTATAATCATTGAAGTGGCTGCATCAATGTAGTATACTGTTTTTAAGTCCTTTGAGTATAGACCAAGAAGTGGGAAGCTGTGTCAAAAGGTGGTTCCATTCCAAGTTTTCTAAGGAATCTCCATACTGCTTTCCAGATTGGTTGCACCAGTTTGCAGTCCCACCAGCAATGTGTGAGTGTGCCTTTTCCCCCCACATCCTTGCCAACACTTCTTGTTTGTATTCTTGATAGCTGCCATTCTGACTGGCATGAGATGAAATCTTAGTTTTGATTTGCATTTCTCTAATGGCTAGAGATGCTGGACTTTTTTTATATATTTGTTCATTGATTGTATATCTTCTTCTGAGAAGTGTCTGTTCAGCTCCTTAACCTATTTATTGATTGGGTTGTTTTTTTGGTGTTTTTTGAGTTCTTTATATATCCTGGAGATCAGTGCTCTATCTGATGTGTGTGTGGCAAAAATTTGCTCCCAGAATGTCAGCTCTCTGTTCACCTCATTGGTGGTTTCTTTTGCTGAGAAGCAGCTTTTTAGTTTGAATCTATCCCATTTGTTGATTCTTGCCTTTATTTCTTGTGCTTTAGGAGTCCTGTTAAGGAAGTAGGAGCCTAATCTCACATGAAGAAGATTTGGGCCTACTTCTTTCTCAATTAGGTGCAGGGTCTCTGGTTTAATTCTAGGTCTTTGAGCCACTTTGAGTTGAGTTTTGTGCATGGTAAGAGAGAAGGATTTAGTTTCATTTTGCTGCATATGGACTTCCAGTTGTCCCAGCACCATTTGTTGAGGAGGCTATGTTTTCTCCAATGAATGTTTTTGGCACCTTTGTCTACTATGAGATAACTGTATTTATGTGGCTTTGTCTCTGTGTCTTCTATTCTGTACCACTGGTCTACATGCCTATTTTGGTGCCAGTACCATGCCATTTTTGTTACTATAGGTCCTCAGTATAGTTTAAGGTCTAGGGTTGTGATGCCTCCTGCTTCACTCTTCTTGCTAAGGATTGCTTTGGCTATTCTGGGTCTCTTATTTTTCCAAATGAATTTCATAATTGCTTTTTCTATTTCTTAAGGAATGATGTTGGGATTTTAATTGGAATTGCATTGAATCTGTATAGTGCTGAGAAATTTTGTTGTTTCTCTGGGACAGATGAAATGTATGTTTGTGTAATTTTCCTTAACTCATCTAGAGAGATAACCAAATTTTGTACTGAAGAGATAGCTTAATTTTGGAGGCATTGTAGAAAAATCTAATAATATATTTTTGAAAAAGATGATAGTGTAAAATGTACAAAAGTGGCATACCAATTTGGTTAAAAAAATACGTTTGATTGGAAATGCCCTTCTTGTGCTTGACCAGGCATTACTGACAAAAAGATGGACTCTTGTGTCAGGGCTTGCATGTATAGTTGGGCAGGTTGCATACTGTACAATGTAGCTGTGAGGTATGCATGTAAGAGTCAGCTTGTATATTAGGACAGGTGCTGGCTGATGTCAGTAAAGCATTCTAAGTACCTATTTCTGTGTTTTTGCAGAGGCTTTGAGGGATTAGCAGTGGTATTGTGGGCTATTTCAGTATCTTGTTTTGAAATGAATATTTGTGACATGATTAAGAATATGTGCAGCATAAGGGATTATTTCATAATCTAGCTACTTGTTTATTGGCAATTCAATTATCTGGAGTAGAGTCTACAGCCAAAAGAAAGTGAAACTGGGCCAGTAAAGTGAAAATAAATCATACAGTCTGAACATCATATTTTATATTTAGAAGAGCCTGCTAATTTTGTATGTGAAGTTCTAGTCCATGTTTGTTTTCTATCATACTCACTTAGAAACAACACCTAAAGGGGAGGAGGCTCCCAGAGTAAGACAGAACAGAGAGGCTGCCAGAGTTAGCAGAAGCAGCACAGGATCCTGAAACCAGCTGACCAAGTGTAGAGGCTGAACTTTAGGAAAATAGACGCCAAAGTCCAAACAAACATAAACCACCACAGATTGGTTCAGATTAGCAAATGAAGAAGGATTGCTAGCTTGGAAGCATCTGAAGGAAGTACTGTTTTGCCCCAGAATGCAGCCAGGTGTTCATAAAAACAAACCAGAGTTATTGAAAAATGGTAAATGGGGTTTGCCAATCTTCCTTAATGAAAACAATTTGTAATATATTTTAGAAAAATTTTTATCATCTGAAATTTCAATAATGCAGGTACTTAAGATAACTCAGTGCCTGGGATTGTGTCTAAATAGAATATGCTGCCTTACTCATGAATACTTACTTATCTTACCTCTTGAGCTCACCTATGTGAATCACTAGTGATACCAGATATTAAGGTTTCTCTGCTTTGATCACACTTAGGAATCTTTGTTTCTAACAAAGGGATTTGGGAAAAGCAAGAACATAAAAATTGCTACTGCCTTTCATTTGTGATTATCTGACATACAGTTAAAACTCAGATATTTGTTGCCTATTCAGGTGCTTAATTTTTGCTTAAAAAAAAAAAAGCCGGGCTGGGGTTATGGCGCAGTGGTAGCGTGCTCGCCTAGCACGCGGGAGGCCCTGGGTTCGATCCTCAGCACCACATAAAAATAAAATAAAGATATTCTGTCCACCTACAACTAAAAAAATAAATAAATATTTAAAAAAAAAAAAAAAGCCTGTCCCACCTAAAATTGTAACAGTTATGAAAACTTATGATTGAAAGTCTTTTGACCTGTGAAAATATATTTTATACTTGTCAAATTATAGGCTGAAGACTTTGAGTGACAAGTCAAAAGAAGCGAAAGTAAAAAGCAAACCCAGGTAAGCTTGGGCTAAGATTCTAGTTTACCATGGCTTGAATCGCATACCACTTTTGGTTGTATTCATAATGGTAAAATTACTTTGTGCATTTTAGATCAGTTGAATGCATCAACTACAAAAGAATTTATTGATTCTAAATTTTGTAACAGGAAAGTTTTCTGATAAAATTGTGAAATGGTTATAAAATGTTGAATTGTGATTGTTTCACTCTGTGACAATCAATAGCTATGTTTGATTATAGTAATTTGTATGTGAAGGGCAAAGTAAAAGTCCTGCATTATTGTAAAGCATATTAATAATGAAATAGAATGTGGCAAATGAAACTTTTTAGCTATTGTGTATTTTATATGAAAACACTGGTATTGTGTCCTGTTTGTTTTTTAGTAAAGCATATGCCCAGATTTCACTTTCTACCTTGAGATGATGAGCTTAGATCATGTGTATTTATTCTTTTTGTGTAGTGTTGTGTTAAAATGTTTATTGTTCACTAAAAACAGTCTCCATGGGACAACGTGATAGTTTGATATGCTATAGTATGTTAACTCTAACACAATACATTTTTCTAAAAGTTTAGCTAAATTATCAGTGGTTTTTAAAATATGTTACATTACAATTGACAATGCCAGAATTCTTGTATATGACTTTCTTTTTAAGATTCAATGTTGATAAATTTAAAATTCTTTTTCAGATTCAGTGTTAATAAAATAAGTGTTTCTTTTGACAGGACTGTTCCGTATTTGCCAAGGTACTCTGCTGGACTGGAATTACTTAGCAGGTAAATGTTTTCCTTTAGAGAGGAAGGTTACACTCCTGTTGTCTTAAGTTATTTTATAATTTTGTAGATTTAAAACCTTAAAACACTTAAACATTACCTTAATATAGTGATTGGAGGTTATTATTATTTTTTTCTTTGAGGCTTTTACTTTTCACTGGTTAGTACAAAGGACAGACTTTGACATATCACTATTGTATTTGCTAGTCAATAGTTTACAATATGTATTTATTATCTCTGTGGTTTCTTTACAGAAAACTTGATTCTGAATTTGAGTCCTCAATCAGGTTTCTTACTGTGATTCTTAATTTTATATCATTTATTTTCCAGTCTGTTCCTATTGACATGCCGACATAATAAAACACTTGGTTATCTTAGACATGACACCAAAAGCATGAGCAACAAAAGAAAATAGGTTGGACATGATCAAAATTAAACACCGGTGTGTTTCAAAGAACACTACTAAGAAAGCAAAACAACCACCCACAGAATGGAGAGAAAATATTTGCAGTCATTTATCTGATGAAGGACTTATATCCAGAACATATAAAGAACTTTTAAAACTCAACAATAAAAAGACAACTCAGTGAAGAAATAGACAAAGGATTTGAACAGACATTTCTCAAAAGAGATGTACAAATGTTTAAAAGAACCTGAAAAGATGCTCAACATTATTAGTCCCCAGAGAAATGCAAATCAAAACCACAGTGAGGTACCGTACCATATCATATTCACTAGCATCTCTATATGGCAAGAGTCTGAGGGAATTAGCAACCCTGTTCATTGCTGGTTGACTTGTAAAATTATGTAGCTACTTTGGAAAATAGTTTTGTGGTTTCTTTAAAAGTTACATGTAGAATTCCCATATGACCCAGCAATTTCACTTCAAGAGAATTAAAAACATATATCCACATAAAAACTTGTATCCAAATGTGCATAGTATTATTTATAATAGCCAGAATTAGAACATAAATGTCCATTAGCTGATCAATGCATGAACAAAATGTATATCCACATAACAGAATATTATTCTGCCACAAAAAGGAAAAGAAATACATGCTGTGATATGGGTAAAACTTAAAAGTATATGCTATGTGAAAGGAACCAGTATAGATGGTTCATATGTTATTGTATGATTCCATTTATATGAATTGTCTAAGAGACAAATGCATAGAGTCAAAAAGTAGTGTTTAGTAGGGTTTGTAGGGAATTGAGTAGTGACTACTAGTGGATATGGGTGATGAAAATATTTTGAAGTTAGTGTAATTGTTGCACATCTCTGAATATACTGAAAAACTACTAAATTATGCACTTTAAAAAGGTATATTTTATGGTTAGCAATTGTACCAAAGCTATTATTAAAAAATAAGTACATGGTTTGAGAATGTTTCATGACGTTCTATACTTTGTAACATGTAATCTGACAGATGTGGTAAAGATGTGCACAGCAGAACATAGCTACTTTTCCTTATCTGTATTCATTTCTATACCATCCACTGTACCTACATTTCCCCCTTTAAACCCAGGCCTTCACACTTGCGAGGCACACATTCTACCACTAAGCTACATCCTGAGTCCTGTTATTTGAAATTCAGCACCAAGTCTTTCTCAGGGATGTTTAATGTTAGTTTTTTGTTTTTGTTTTTTCCCTTTGAAAGGGCCATACTTTCCTGTTTTTGCATACCCTGTGATTTTTTTAAATTGAATACTGAACGTTTATATACTGTAGTAACACTGAAGATTAGATTCTCTCCCTTTCCCAGGGTCTGCTGTTTTGTTTTTATTGTGGTAGTGTCTGCACGCTGTTTTTCAGCCTGTTGTATAAACTTAAGGTTTCCTTAGGTCTTTTCTGAGCTTATATCTTTCACTGGTCATGTGTAGTGACTTTCTGCATTTCCCTGTATCTGTGGTTGCTTTTCAATGTCTTAATCATTAAATGTCTGGTTCCCAAACAGGAAAAAGAGAATGAAAAGGCACAAAAACCAGGTGCTGGCTTTTCAAATCTGCTGAAAGTCTCTTTAGCAGGAACAGGCAGGATTTTTAATAATAGCTGCCTCTGTATCTGCATCTCTCTGATCAGGGGCAGCATTAATGATCAGAACATGGATCCCCAGTAATTGGAGAACAGGGTCCTCATTGCCCGCTTCAGGAGCAAGTGTGTGGCTGCCTGCCCTGGGGCTGGGGCTGGGGCTGGGGTCGGGGTCGGGGTCTGGGTAGCTGCTGCTGTGCTGAGAGCTGGAATTGAACAAAATCAATCTGTTTTCCATCCAGGCTTTCCCCTAGAAATCGCAAGCCTTCAGTAAATGCCAGATCCAAATAGTTTCATCAGGCAGGTTCTGTCAGTACAGCTGTGACCCAGGGGAGAAGACAGATTCCTGGTGAAACACCAGGTATCCTCTCTGTGACCTCTAAGTCATAACTTTAGGCAGTGTAGTATATAACAGTTAAAAGTTAGTCTCCTTAATTAGTGCTTTGTCTACCTTAGAAAGTAATTACGTTGATTTTCCTGATTATATTGTGAATTCTTCCACTAGTTCTATAGTATATAAAGTATTAGTAGAAGAATGAATTATTGCATTATCAGTGAGGTTTCATCTCCATTTTTCCATCACCAATTTACAATATTAAAGACATTTGAAAGCATGAAAATTGAAGGCTTATATCCAGGGTCTTTATAACAAGGCCTCTCATCTGTTGAAAGTGACTAGATGGGGATGACTTTCAAAGCTGCTTGATATGTGTAACACCTGCTGTGTAGACTTCTGTGAGCAATCTAATAGGAATGAAATTTTAAACTGCTGATTGGCAGCTGAGGCCCATGCAAGGTTGGATAGCATGCCTCTGTAATGGTTTGTATACCTTTCTGTAACAATGCTCAATAGCAGGAAAGGAGCAGAAAAAATGACTGGTTAGGTTAATATGTGTTATTTTTTAGGGAATATCAAATACAAGAGGAAAAGTCAAGAACCAGGTGTTGAACTGGTGAATATGAGGGTATGGAAAACACAAATACAATGTGAGAGAAGGTGATGTTATAGTAAAGAGGGTATAGAAAGCACAAATACAATAGGGGAAAAGAATGAATGATCTGGATTTCAAATGGCAGGCAGTGATTAATTTGCTCTTTTCCATTGATTGGAGAAAATGATAGAAAATTTTATTATGAAGCCCTAAATTCAAATTTTGAAATGAGCATATTCATTCCTTCACTTGGCAGACATTTAATAACTCCCCTGTGCTAGGTAC
Source organism: Geosciurus inauris (assembly GCA_004024805.1). NCBI lineage: Eukaryota > Metazoa > Chordata > Mammalia > Rodentia > Sciuridae > Geosciurus > Geosciurus inauris. The sequence continues at coordinate 26,641 of PVHX01000508.1, forward strand.
TGGAGCAATGAGAGACTGAGGTAAAGTTCCAGGCATTTGGTAAATCTTGTTGATTCTAATTGATGCTTACACAGTCTGATACACCAGAGAAAATTTTCAGTCTTTCTGTTAGTTGACAGTGACAGTAAGACTATTAATTGTGTGACCTTCCACCTTCCCTTCCCTTATCAGTTGTCACTGATAACACTCTGTTGGGATTGTCAGATTTATCTTCAGTTTAGCAGAAAAATTGTAAATCCGTAACTATGAAGGGAGGTGGTATAAATACATTGAGTACATAGTCCCTTTTAGAGAATTGTTACTTGGATAGTTAGAATTTTAGAGAAGATGGATAAATCAAGTTTTACATCAGCAACCATATGTGAATGGTGTAGAAACTGTATTTTTTAAATCTTGAGATAATTTTATACTTAAAAAACAATTGTAAAAATAGAACAAGGAATTCCATTTTCCCTGATGTTAACATTTTACATAACTATGATAATCACGATCAGAACCAAAAATTAACTTTGGTAAACACTACAATCCTTATTCAGATTTCTTCAGTTGTTTGACTAATATCCTTTTTTCTGAACCAAGATCCAGTCCGGGACCACACATTGTATTTTGTCATTATACCTCTTTCATTTCCTTTAGTCCAGAACACTTCCTAAGTCTGTCTTTTCATGATCTTGACACTTTTGAAAAGGACTGGCTAATATTTGCAAAATGTCCCATCAACACAAGATTGTCTCCTCTTTCCTAATGAATAAATGCAAGTTAGTGCCTTCTGTCAGAGAACACTGGAAGAGTGATTTTGTACCCTTCAGTACACCACATGAGGGGGCCAATGATATTTCACCAATGATATTTCTCATTGCCTTTGATCATCCCAAATCCTTGTTTGAGTATCTGCTAGGAAGTGGATAGCAGGCCTCTGTGATGGTTTGTATACCTACCTTCCACTCTTGTTCTCACCATTTTAGTTCATGTGTATCCTCTGGGGAGATACTTTGAGACTATGTAAATATCCTGTTTCTCTTCGTACTTTCATCCACAAATTTTAAATCCATTAGAATTCTTTCCTGAAACATTTATTTATTTCTCTTATATTTACCAAATAGTGATTTTCATCATTTCGTTTAAAATTAATTGGCATTGTCTAAACAAGTTTTTCTCTTCTCCGTCCTTTATTTATTCAACTATTTATATCACTATAGACTCACGGATGTTTTATTCTTCAAGTTATAATCCGTTACTACTGTTATTTGTTTTGTTGCTCAGATTGTCTTGTATTTGGCCATGGAAACTCTTTCATGTTGACTTCTGTTCTTGGACCATGTACCCTTATTTTTTGAGCTGCTCCTTTCTAGAGTTACATTATGTTCCAGGTTCATCTTTAAATAGTATTTCTTTTTTTTTTTTTTTTTAATTCTTATTGTACATGACAGTAGAATGCATTTTGACACCTGATACATAAATGGAGTATAACTTCTCATTCTCTTGGTTGTACATGATGTATAATCCACTGGTTGTGTAATCATATATGTACATAGGGTAATAATGTCTGATTCATTCTGCCATCCTTCCTACCCCCATACTCCCTGCCCTCCCTTCCCTTCACTCCCCTCTGCCTAATCCAAAGTACCTAAGTATCTTTTTCCCTAGCCCCGCGCCCACCCTCACTGTGAATTAGCATCTGCATATCAGAGAAAACATTCAGCCTTTGGTTTTTGGGATTGACGATAGTATTTAATGTGTGATTTGCATTTTGAATTATTTTGCTTTTCTTAGATATGAAGATACATGGGCTGCACTTCACAGAAGAGCCAAAGAATGTGCAAATGCTGGAGAGGTAAAGAATTGACTAATTTTATTTTTTTATTTATTTAGGTGCCAGGGTGCTTAACCATTGAGCTACATCTGTACCCTTCCCCCACCCCTTTTTTTTGAGACAGGGTCTTGCTGAGTTTCTTAGGTCCTCATTAAGTTGCTAAGGCTGCCTTTGAACTTGCGATCCTCCTATCTCTGCCTCCTGAGCCACTGGGATTATAGGTGTGCACCACCATGCCCATCTAGAATTGGCTAATTTTATATTCATGGGAAAATTTCCTTTTCATTATTAAATGCTAGTTTATTGAGAATTAACTTTATTATTGTATGGATTTTGCAAAACATGTAGTATTGAATTTAGTTGAAACTCCCTAAATAAAGCACTTTAAAATAATATTATTTTAGTGCTGGAGATTTAACTCAAGGGCGCTTTGCCACTGAGCAATATCCATAGCCCTTTCTAAATTTTTTTTATTTTGAGGCAGAATATCACTAAGTTGCTTAGGGTCTTGCTAAGTTGCTGGACTTGAAATCCTCCTACCTCAGCCTCCTGAGTCACTGTGATTACAGGCACGCACTACTTTGCCTGGCTAGTACTTTTTTTAAAACACAGTTTCTCAGTCTGGTAATTTAGTTGGGTTAGAGAATTTTTAACTTTTATTCTAAGAACAGGTAGGTATTTGATTCATGCAGGTATAATGCTTTGAATTAGAGTTTGATAACTTGTAGTATATGTAAATTATGAGCTGTGGTCTCATTCTACCCACTGTGAAAGAATTTCTTACTGTTTGGGCAAAAACTTAGCTTTGCTCAGTCTACCTAAAATCATTACTTTGGTTAACAACAACAACAACAACAGAATGCTTATGTAAATATATAAATAATGTATATAAATATAAACATTTCAGTGAATTGAATGCTTGTTTTCAGAACAAATTTAGGCATTTATAGAATATATAATGAATGAAAGTACTTGTAATTAAAATTATTGGTATATATACTTAAAGCTTTACTAGCCAAGATCAAATACTTTGTGCTGTGAATGTCAATGAAACTTTCTTTTAGACATTTATGTGAGTCTGACTTTTGGATTTAAGACTGTCTTTACCATTTACCTAAGTTAGTGAAGCTGTAATAGTGTTTTAGAACAAAGGAATATTTATAATGACCTTTAGATACTAGTGTTTCTCTTAGAAGTTTCTGAGAAGAGGGGAGTGTTTGTTTCTGGCAGTAAGGCAGAGTCGATACAGTCATGCTGCATGACCAAGTTTCTCAACCAGCCATGGGCTAAATATATGAGGAAAGCTCCATTGCACTATATGGAGGTGAAGTGCTAGTGATGTCACAGCTGAGATTTTGTCAAAGTACAACATGTTACTCAGGTTTGTGGTGTTTTGTATACATACTGCACTGCCAGTTGTGTGTAACATACAGTTATGCATAGCACATAAAATAATAAAAGACTGTGTGGCTGGTTTACATATTGACTGTCCTTTTTATTATTTTAGAATATACTCCTACTTATTTAAAAAAAGAGTTTACTATATAAACCAGTATGCCATGTTTTGCATACTGTTAACATGCTGCTTCGCAGCAGCCTCATCTCAGGTTTACCACGTCTTGATCACATCGTTTTCTCTTGTGCTTGATTTGATCTTGTGTTCATCATGGCCCCTAAGTATACAAAATTAGCTGCTAATGTTGCCATTAAAAGGCCACATCAGGGACTGGGATTGTGGCTCAGTGGTAAAGCGCTTGCCTTGCATGCGTGAGGCACTGGGTTCGATCCTCAGCACCACATAAAAATAAATAAATAAAGATATTGTGTCCATCTACAACTAAAAAAAATTTAAAAAAAAAAAAGGCCACATCAAATAATTGACCTGCTAATAAAATTAAAAGTGATTAAGAGGGGCTGGGATTATGGCGCAGTGGTAGCGTGCTCACCTAGCACGCATAAGGCACTGGGTTCGATCCTCAGCACCACATAAAAAAATAAAATAAAGATATTCAGTCACCTATAACTAAAAAATAAACATTTAAAAAAAAAAGTGATTAAGAACTACCAAGGTGAAAGCGCAGTGATGGTTATCACTTGCCAGTCAGGCATTCCCCTCTATAGCTGTGATCTTGATCAAGAGCAAAGTGATGGAAGCTGTTAAAGGATCTGCTTCACTGATGACGGCAACAAGACTAACAGAAATTCAAGATGGGCCTGTGTCAGATACAGAGAAACTTCCAGTGGCTTGAGTTGAAGACCAGAAACGCATCCCTCTCAGCACCAGGACAATCATGGCCACAGCAAGAGCTTGTTTACAGCATTGAAAGAAAAAGCTGGACCCACCTCTGAGGTTGAATGTACCACCAGCTGTGAGGATTTAAGCTATTCAAGAATCATTATTAATCATAGACCGTGAAAGAATGGTGTGTCTGTGAGTGCTGCTGTGAGGGCCACTGGGAGAGTTTTGAAAACTCTATATGAGCTGATCATGGAGAAAAATCACCTGCCAGAGCAAATTTTCAAGTGGGTGAAAGCTCCCTATGTGGAATAGGAGGACTAGAAGGACTTTCACCCATAAGCAGCCAGGTTAGTGTTAGGTTTCAGGGCTTTTAAGGACAGGATAACAGTTTTGCTTGACGGCAGTGTTGCACACTACAGATTGAAATCCTCTGTGATCTGGTACAGTGAGAACAGCAGGACTTTCCAGAATGTCAATAAGCATGCACAGTGTCCTGTGGAACAATAGGAAGTCATGCATGACCCAATCCTCTTCTAGGATGCCTCCTGAGCTTTTTTGCCAGCAGGATGGAGAAGTATTGTTGGGAGAATCACATACTTTTCAGGGTATTGCTTATTGTTAGATTGTTGTAATGCTCCTATATATCCACCTTTTATTGGTGATCTTCATCCCTTTATCAAAGTAGTGGTGTTTGGTGATCTTCATCCCTTTATCAAAGTGGTGGTGTTTTTCCCTCTAAATATCACCCTTTTGATCTGGATCAAGGAGTTATAGCAACCTTTAAGGCCTTGTACTGGAGGAGGACCTTTGCCCAGGCTAGTGCTACAACTGAACAAGATTCTGAGAAGATGCTGCTGCAGCTCAAACTTTATTTGGGCTTGGGGTGATTTCTCCATGGAGTAAACTGCTGGCATCTGGAAGAAGACACTCAAGAGGTTTGTCCATGACTTCAGAAGATTGACCAAAGATGAGAAGGTTGCAGAAATCAACAAGATAAAAAAGAAAATATTTTTATATAACTGTACAGTATGTTTGTGTTTTAACCTGTGTTACTACAAAAGTCAAACTAAAAAAAATTAGTAAACTAAGTGTATTATTGAAAGAGGAAAAAGATTTTTATATAAGTACAGTGTAGCCGAAAGGTATAGTGTGTACAAAAATACAGTAGGTACAGTAGTGTCCTGGGCCCGCACATTCACTCGCCACTCACTGCCCTCCCCCAGAGCCACTTCCAGTCCTGCACGCTCCATCCCTGGTAAGTGCCCTAGACGGGTGTACCTTATACCATATTTTTACTGTATCATTTCTTTGTTTAGATGTGTTACAGTTCAGATTGTGTTTTAGTTATCTACAGTATTCCATACAGTAACCTGCTGTATAAGTTTAGGAGCCACAGGCTATCTACTATATAGTCTAGGTATGTAATGGGCTAGACCTTCTAGGTTAAAGTGCACTATGGTGTTTCCACAGAGATGAAATTGCCTAATGGTACATTTCTCAGTATTCTCTTTTGTTAACTGACTCCTGACTACTATGAAAAGCCCTGTAGTAGCAGGGTGCTGTGGAGCATGTCTGTAATCCCAGTGACTGGAAGCTGAGGCAGGAGGATCACAAGTTTGAAGCCTGCCCAGGCAAGTCAGTGACCCTGTCTCAAAAAAGGACAGTAGATGTACCTCAGTGGTACAGTGCCCTTGGATTCAAGCCCTAGTACTGCCAGAGAGAGAAAGAAAGGGAAACAAAGCCCTGTACCTCTGAAAGACAAGCATGTGTGTTTTCTCTCTCCCTCTCTCCTCTCCCTCCCTCCCTCTCTCTATATATAAAAGTATATATTTATGTATAATATATAAGAAGTCATGGGTGACCCAGATCCCCTTCTAAAATGCCTGAGTTTTGTGTATATGTTGAAAGAATATCTGTTTATATATTATAAATTTATTGTATATAAGAATTTGTGTATGTATATACATTTTAAAATACATTAAGCCCACAAAAATATATAAGAATATATTTGTATATAAGAATTTATGGGGTACATTAAGCTCACAAAACTCAAGGGAAACTAAAAGCCTTTAAAAAATGAATAAGGAACTAAAATCAGTGTTAAACAAAATAAAATATGGAACCTGGGTCAAAAACTAAAACTAAAAACCTTTGGAGATTGATGGGGATAGAAGACTTGGGGAGCTGAATCGAGACACTTGCATATGCTCTTTGAACTCTGAAGTGGCTACCGTAATCTTTCCCTAGTGAAAGATTACGGTCTACCTTTTGGCAGAAGGAGCCCACAAGGAGATCTGTCAGTCTTCCTGAATAAGTTGTCATGGCGAGTTTCCTCTCTGGATTTGTTACCATGGTTTTGGTCTCTTGTGGTTTTGGAGTTGTAAATTATTATACCTCCTAAGGAACCAAGGAACTCCCTAAGTTAGGAAATGAGAGTCACAAGTGACTGTACTTTGACAGCCAAGAAATGCTTCGTAGATGAAACTCTATGCCTGGACCCCTCAAATTCTGAAGAGATTCAGATCTCTTCCTCCCAAATAGTAGCAAACACCAAAAAACTCCCATTTGCCACAACCAGAGACTTCTGCTGCTTTCCAGAAGTATAGTTCTTGGCTTTAATAATGAAAATATACTTTAAAGACCTCTGTAATGTGTTGAGACATGTAAATATTTAAGTGTGTTTATTACTAGTCTTGTTAAACTTATCATATATTTATTTTGTCAGACCTGCTCATGTGTCTTTGGCAGCTTTTAACCAAATAGCATGAATCTCCTGGGGCAAACATACTCATACGCAATTCATTCTTGTTTGACAAATTATTTCATTCTCATCTACTTTAAAGAAAATTCTTACTATGTAATCTTAGAATTTAGTGCAGTATTTTAAAAAGCAAACATCTGTGGTCAATGGTAACTTTGTTGCCTGAGCTTTTTCTAAACAAGTTCTATGATATTTTCCCCTTCCTTAGCAATCAGTAAGTTAATACAGTTAACGGTGACCCAGTTCTTTTATTTCACATATGAGTTTTTTAATATTAAAATGTAGAAACAAATTAATCTAGCACAACATACAAATAATTTTGTATCTTAATTTTGATGTATTAATTCCTTTAAAACTTATTTTTTTGAGATTTGATAAGAAGTAATTGTATTCAGAATCTAAATCTTGAAGGATCAATCTCATGAAATGTAAATTCTTTCTATAAAACTAAATTCAGTGATTTGCATATAAAATTCAAATGTATTATATGATGGATTTTGCAAGCTTTATTGTACAGAATATAGGTATTTGTCACAATTACAATTCTTGTTATTGGCCATGTTTTCAAAAGACGACTTTTCCTTTCACCATCTACATCTTTTCCTAGGTACTTTCCTGTCTCATGTTAAGACCAAAACAGAATTGTCTGGGAGAAACTGATGGATGTTATTTTCTTTATACTCTTCAGGAAAAGAAGTTAGGATTATCTTAGCCTAGCCTACTATCTCTCAACCCTACTATTAGGACTTTATAACCTCTGAATTACTTGTTTGGTAGTATGCAGGAAGTGTTCCTGCTTAAATATGAATTGATCAGTGTATTTAAAATGTATTAAGAAACTTTTCCTTTGTAAAGCAAATAATTACTTGCTAATGATGTTTTGATTTGTTACTGTTTTCTTTTTGATTATTAGTGGTAGTTTTTGTTTTAATCTTTAGGTTTGGATTTTCGATAAGTGGTTTCCTTAAAAACAGCATACATAGAAGTAATTTCTAAAGTAATTTTTGAGCTTTCTCTTCTTTGGGTTAAGATATACTGAAACAACCAGCAATTTGAGGTTTCCTGTACTGAATAATAAGTTAGTTCTTTTCTAAAAAAGAAAACAGCTTCAGTCTTTTTTTTTTTCCCTTGATACTGGACATTGAACTCAGGGGCATTCAACCACTGAGCCACATCCCCAGCCCTGTTTTGTGTTTTATGTAGAGAAAGGGTCTCACTGAGTTGCTTAGTGCCTCACCATTGCTGAGGCTGGCTTTGAACTCACGATGATTCTCCTGTCTCAGCCTCCCTAAGTGCTGGGATTATAGGCTTGCGCCACCATGCCCGGCTCAACTTCAGTCTTATTTGGCATGTACTGTCGTCTGTGCTCAGTAGCGGATTGTTAAATTAATGTTAACTGAATCTCGTGCTCGCTGTAATTTCTGCATACCTTCTGGGTCTGTATTGCAGTTGGTGGACAGCGAGGTGGTCATGCTATCAGCACACTGGGAGAAAAAGAAGACCAGCCTGATAGAGCTGCAGGAACAGCTCCAGCAGCTTCCAGGTTTAATAGCAGATCTAGAATCCATGACTGCAAGTCTGGGTAAGTTGGATGTTTATAGCTCTACATCACATTTAGGAATGAAAACAGTTTTGGCAAGACTTGATATAATTTCAAAACTTTCCAAGAACACAGTAAATTTCTGGTTAACAGGATTTTTTGGGAAACAGTGAATTTTTAATTAATTCCATAGTCTGATTAAGGATTAGACAGAAAATGATTTACAGTGTAGAAATGATTTCTAGCATACCACTGATGTTTTCTGTCTCAGTTCACATCAGGAAACAATTTTATTCTGACAGTGCTTAAAGTGACTCTGTGTACTATCTTTGTGACATTAGGCCTTATTTGTTTAGAAGTATTAAATGTAGAAAGTAGGAAGGACTTTGTCCTTACTGTAGGATGTCCTCCAGAAGTTGTTGCTTTTAAAATATAGGTCTGCTACGGTTCATGTCTTACACCACTTTTTCCTCCTCCTCAAACAAATTCAGTTGTAAGGGTGTCTGTTTGGCTAAGTTTTAACTTTGTGCAGGTTTATTTTTGTTGTTTCCATTTGGATGGATTATATCAATATCCTTTTTTTCCTTAGGTTTATATTCAGAAAATCATTGTTTACACTGCTACATCTGAGGACAATATCGTGGCTAACTATTGTCAGAGGACAAAATTACAATTTCAAAGTCCTAGTTGGCTTTATTTTCAGTTCTAAAATCAGGCAACATTTCATTCCATAAATTATAGTGAGTGTTGAGCTGAGCACAGGAAGTTAGTTTTATAGTCAGAAAGGACTAAGGGAAGCAGAAACAAACAAAAGGCAGATTGGTCATTTTGAAGTTACTTTTGAGAGTGAGAATAGGAGACAGAACACAGAAAAATGATGGAATGGTTAACATCAGATTATTTTTTTTGCGTAAGGATTAAGGCAGAGAAAATTTCATTATCATGCAAGTTGAAACTAGTCTGTTTGGGAAATTTGGCTGTTTTCTTTCTAATCCTGATTTTTTATGGAAAGTCAAATAAACAGCACAATTTCAGTTCGGTAAGGTGGAACTTTAGCATAAGTGATTCCATTTGTATTTTTGGCTTGATATGTTGTGGCTTAGTATAGGAGCTTAGTCTCAAATAATGGCCTCCGTGTGTGTGTGTGTGTGTGTGTGTGTGTGTGTGTGTGTGTGTGGCTTTCTGTAATTTTTGAATACTGTTTTCTAACCAAGCTTAGTGTCTTAGTGCAATAGGGGGTAGAAGCTATCTACACAGGATATAAACTTCTTGAGCTGATAACTTGACTCAGTTTTGCAGGTGAGAAAGTAAAGATACCCTATTATCTTTTCCTGTTTTTCAGTATTACCTCATTTAAAGCAACACAAAACTGATTCACAAAGTAATTAGCAAATCACAAACCAGTTTTTTTGTGTCTGAATAAAATAGACTAATGGTGTTTGGAATGTTGTTGCTGGTAATAATCACCAGCATTAGCATTGACTGTGTGTCAGAGTTGTTAGGTACTTTACAGACAGTATCTTTAATTCACTCAAAACCCTACAAAAGTAGCTTTTCTTATCCCCACTTCACAGATAAAGAATGTAAGCCTTGGAAGGGTTGTGACTAGCGCAGGGTCCCAGTTAGTAGGATGTGGACCCAGGATCCCAGACACAGCAATGCCCTCCAAGGTGGTGGTGAGGCAGTAGGAGGGCAGCTGTCAGTTTCCCTAGCTCTCTTCTTCAGACTTTCTGGTCATTACATACACTTCTGGAGCTAGGACTTTGTATTTCTGAAGGCAGAGTATGGAGAAGAGATTCTGGTCCTAAGAGAAGTATCAAATTTCTGTGTGTGGAATTTTTCCTCCTGTTAGGTATAGGAATGATGCTTCTCAAGCTTTGGATAACTGACAGAACCTTCAAGATATTTGGAATTTTCTTCTCAGCCACTTCTTTTAGCTTATTTAGCTGCAACTCTTTTTCTCATGTGCTTTTCATTGGTTGTGTTTTCTTTGTAGATATTCTTTTATGATGACCGTTCTTTCTTTTCTTTTTTCCCAGCTGGAAGCAAATTCTATTTATAGATAGTTGTTCTTTGTCTACTATCCCTCCACTGACTAAATGCATTTTGCCACAGTTATTATTTTCATAGTTAATTGATTTTAGGAAATGCATCTATGTAAGTCTTTTTTAGGATATACTATATTTTTATTCTCAATTAATATTCTATGGCCTGGGACTGTAGCTCAGTGGCAGTGCTCGCCTAGCATGTGTGAGGCACTGCGTTCAATCCGCAGCACCACATAAAAATAAACAAATAAGCTGGGCACGGTGGTGCATGCCTGTAATCCTTGCACTTTGGGAGACAGAATCATGAGTTCAAACTCAGCCTCAGCATTAGCACGGCACTAAGCAACTCAGTGAGACCCTGTCTCTACGTAAAACACAAAATAGGGCTAGAGATGTGTCTCAGTGGTCGAGTGCCCCTGAGTTCAATCCCCAGTACCAAAATATATAAAAGCATTCTGTCCATACACAAATACAAAAAAAAATTTTTTTAAAAGAAAAAAAGATTCTAACAAGCCACAGTAGTGCATGCCTATAATCCCAGCAATTTGGGAGGCTGAAGCAGCAGAATTCCAAGTTCAGCACTAGCCTGGGCAACTTAGTGAGACCCTGTCTGAAAATTGAAAAGATGTGGTAGGGATTGGGATGTAGCTCAGTGGTTAAGCACTCCTGGATTCAATCCCTGGTACAGCCAAAAAAAAAAAAAAAAAAAATAACTAATATCCTGAAAACATTTGCTATTTATTAATACAGGACCTTACTCTTTAGAAGCTGCATTTGGCTTCTTAAAGGATTGAGACAGGCATCCCAAACGCTCACTTGAGTGCTCTTTTTTTACTAATCTGAGAACATCTACCACTAAATGCAAATTAAAGCTGACAGATTCTCTCAGATACTCTTCTGGACAGATAGTCCACCTAAATAAATTTGAATCATTTACCCCCCCCCAGTCTATGAATAACTTATTTTGAGCCCTTTTTGGTGAGTGAGTTCAGTTTGCTTAGAAGATGCACATAAAATCTATAAACGCCTGTGTCATTAATGAACTTTATGAATAATCATCATCATCATTATTATTACAGTACTGGAGATTGAACCTAGGGCCTTGTGCTCAGCTATAACCCAAGCCCTATGCGTGATTTTTAGATATTAGAAGCACTTAGTGTTTAAATGTTTATTCATATACTATTGGGTCCTTTTTTTTATAGTCTCAAAATATCACCTACCATCACCTAAATATGACATAATATTACAAGTGTTAAATAGTGGAATAACAACAGAAGAAATTAACTCAGAAGAAAATAGTAACTGATTTTCACTTTTAATTTTTCACCCTCTCAGCAGATCTAATACTGTATCTCATCAGTCTCTCCATTTTCCTGGCTACTTACCTCTTATTGGTCTTGCCTTTCTCACTGGAGGGGCTGCCCATATTAAAGAGTAGGAGTTTATGTGAGTTTAGGCTTTGATGATGCTTTTAGCTGTGCTATCCTGTGGCTTAATAAATATGACTCTAGTTACCTGCCCCCTTAGGAATTGTTAAGTAACAACACCTAATCCATTCCTATTGATTTTTCATGGGATGTGATCCATTTAGCTTATAAAAGCCTGTTTAATTGATAGTTACTGGTAAGGCTTGTCATTTAAGACAAAAATGATAAAAGTATGCTGGAAATTGGAAAACAAAGAATATGAACTCTCAGATCAGAGATTATTTCCAGCTTCCTAACTGTGAGACCCACGCAGGCTTCTTAACTGTTCCAACCTTTAGTTACCTTGTCTACATAATGAGGCTCAGAGTACAGTCAGCTCTTTTTACCTACTGCTTCCTCATCTGCACATTCAGCCAACAGCAGATAGAAAATATTCATTAAAAAATTGTGTCTGCATTGAATGTGTAGTCACTTTTCCTTGTCATTATTCCCTAGACAATACAAAATAACAAATATTCACATTCCGATTTTTCATCATATTAGGTATTACAGATTGTCTAGAGTTTATTTAAAATATATAGGAGGTTATGGGTGGGTTATATACCACACCATTTTGTATAAGGGCCTTGAATACCCAAGAACTTTGTTATCCGCAGGAGTCCTGGAACTTATCCCCCAAGGATACTGAGGATAACTGTACTTGCCTTATAGGGTAGTTGGAGGATTAAATGAGATGACAAACTTTAAGTGCTTAGCAGAGTGCCTGCCTGGTATGTATGAGGCATATGCTGTGAGCCAGGCACTATTTATAGGACGTGGGGATACATCAGGGAACAAGGTAGGGTACCTGCCATCAGGAGGCTGACAGGCAAACAGGAGTCCTTCTAGTTTTTGTGAATTTACAAAACTATCTTTCTGTGATAAGGGTTTGGGTAGATGTTATAAAATTTAGCTTGTGCAGCACAACAGGTTAGAATGCAAAACCACCACATTAAATGTAGTGAAATTTAAAGACAGTGTGATAAAGATGAAATGAAATATTTAATCCAGATTCTGTACTCTTTCTCATTCTGTGAAATAACCACAGTGTGCACTTTCTCACAAAGCTAGGAAAATATATTTGTAAAGTGCTATATATATTGAATTATCTTAAGTTTCCACTGGAGGGCAGTCTAATCCTATTCCTTTATTAAAGGTTAGTCCATCAAGGCCTTGTCTTTGAATTTTCTGTTATTTTGTATGATCTATTTTGATTGTTTCTTCATCTAGAACAAAATATTCTGTTCTTAGATAACAGTGATGTCAGAGAATGACAGCCATATACTAAGTTTGTATCTTTCTTTTGATCTGACCTAACCATTTTGTTTTCTTCTGTACAGAATTTGAGAGGACATCTATTAGACTATCACAGCTGTTAGTGTTTCATAAACTAGGTTATCTTATTGTCCAGGTTACTTTCTGTAATTAAACCCTTCAAAGGGCACAGTAACTCTTTAGACACTTTTTAGTCTACTACAGAGGTCTCATTTGTTCTGTAAAGGCTTTTACAATTTTAAATTTCCTTATTAACATACCATCATTACCTTATTACTTTAGTACTTGAAAGTGTAATGTAAGTATTTGAGGAGTCTTGTCATCTTTTAGTACTTGGCCTCTCTGATCTGTTGGTTTGCAGCCAAAGATGATTTCTTTGTTCTATGAGGGTAATTATTTTGTTAGAAAAGACTCATTACATGTGAAATAATTAATTTTAATATGCTACTTCATTCTTCATTTATCAGTGGCTATACTATAGATAATATATATTTGAAACAAATGGCACAAAGAAAAATTCCAAGTAGAATTGTTATTCCTTTGGGACAATCTTTTCACAAAGATTTGTGGAGCTCTTTCCTGCACAGCTGTCAGACGTTCCCAAATGGCTTTTCACAATAAAATTCCACCTATCTTCTTTACTAATCACTAAATGAGACATATGCTGTTGTTACAGTGCAAAATGGTGAGACTTGAGCTCCTTGTAAAGGTGCATTTGTGTCCGTGGAGGCCTGCTAGTGTTCCGTGTACGTGCATTCTAGGTTGGTTACCAAATGTACTCATCTATGCAACTAGTTTTATAACGAAACAAGCAGACTATGATAGGGAAATTGTTTCTGCCAATTTAATATATTCATATCTATGTGTTTGTAATAATGTAAAAGGTTTTTAAATATTTTAATATAAAAAGAGATGAAGATTTCTAAGTATAATTCTTCTATATTTTATTACTGATTTCAAGCTTGTTAAAAGTTTAAATGGAGCCAGACACAGTGAGTGGCACATGCCTATAATCCCAGCAACTCAGGAGGCTGAGGCAGGAGGATTGCAAGTTCAAGACCAGCCTAAGCAACTTAGCGAAGCCCTATGTATAGACTTAGTGAGACCCTATCTCAAATTAAAAAATAAAAAGGGCTGGGAATGTGGCACAGTGGTAAAGTGCCTCTGGCTTCAATTCCCAGTACCATAAATAAATAAGTAAGTAAATAATAATAGTTGAAATGGGCAATGGCTCATGCCTATAATCCCAGCTATTTGGGAAGCTGAGGCAGGAGGACTGCAAGTTTGAAGCCAGACTCAGCAACTTAGTGAGACTGTGTCTCAAAATAAAAAATTAAAAGAGCTGGAGATGTGGTTCAGTGGTAGACTGCTTTCCTAATCTGTGCAAGGCCTGGGTTCAATCTCCATTACTACGAAAAAACTTAAAAATTAAAAAAGACCATTATGTTGTTTAATGTTTTCTATTTGATTTAATCTTTTAGCATAAACTATATATATACACATATATATGTATTTTTAAAGTTATCAGTAGACCTTTATTTTATTTGTATGTGGCGCTGAGGATTGAACTTAGTGCCTCATACATGCCGGACAAGCACTCTACCAATGAGTCACAACCCTAGCCCTAGCATAAACTCTTTTATTTTTTTTTTTAAATATTTTTTTAGTTGTTGGTAGACCTTTATTTTACTTATTTATACGTGGTGCTGAGAATCGAACCCAGTGCCTCACGCATGCTAGGCAAGCGCTCTACCACTAAGCCACAACCCCAGCCCCCTAGCATAAACTCTTAATATTTAAATTAGATAAACATTAATCATAGATTTATTTTCTTGGCTGTTTTATATTGTGAGGTAATAGTATCACTCTGTCACCAGAGATCATGCTTCATTGAATTTAACAGACTAGGTATAAAAGATATGAGAGCACAGCCTTCACCCTTGAGACCTTTACTGATTCCTGAGAGAAAGGAACATACACACAGGTTTGTGTTGTCAGTCCTGTGTGAGGGTCAGAGGTCATGGAAGCAGAGCAGGAAGCAGCTTCTTGGGCTGGAGGCAGGCTGGCCTGGACCTCAGGAGACAGAGAGGGGTTTGCTAGGGGCCAGGGTGGGTGGGGTTGGGGGTGAGCTAAGGTACATCCGCAGCAGGCCAGTTAGGGGGCAGGCATGTGCAGGACTCTTCTGGAAGTGGTGAGGGTCACCATGAAGTAGACTATGTGACTGAGAGAGGTGCTGAGATTTTAATAGCAGGTTGTGACCTGAGGGTGACAGATCCCTGAATGCTAAGTTACAGATTTCAACTTGGTTCTGACCCACTTAAGAGCCTTAGAAGCTTTTCAAAGGAGAGAACTTAAATATGAATTTGGTGGTGGCACTGAAGTCATCACTTGCTACCCCAAGCATCTTTAATCTAAATATGCCATTCAACACAAGAACATGATGCTGTTAGCCTATTCAGAAGGGTGTGTCTTTCTCATTAGGAGTTCCAGGTTGGTACTAAATCATCACATTTTCACCTGGTCCCCATGATATTAACAGAAGAGTGACTGGGACAGCAAGTACAATACGTACCTAGCACAGAATTCTACCCATGAGAAATTAATTGGCCTGCCTAAGGATAAACTTCATTTGAGTTACTGGCCCCTTAGCCCTGTAGTCAGCCAATAGAGCTAGAATCTAAATGGAAATGCCATCTGTCCAAATAAAAATTTAAAAGATAAGAACATAGATTTTCCAATATATAGAAATTTTTACTCTATTTCTCTCTTCTTTTTGGTACCAGGGGTTAACCCAGGGGCGCGTAACCATTGAGCCACATCCCCAGCCCTTTTTATGTTTTATTTTGAGACAGGGTCTCATAAGTTGCTTAGGGCCTCACTAAGTTGCAGAGACTGACTTTGAGCTTGTAATCCTCCTGCCTCAGCCTTCCAAGATGCTGGGATTACAGGCATACACCACGGCATCCAGCAACACCTGGCTATTATTGACTCCCATTTTTAATTTTCTTTTTTCAAAAGTCATTTGAGGCCTAAGGACATAACTCAATAGTAGAATACTTGCCTAGTATGAGCGAGGCCCCGGTTCATTCCCCACTTTTGCAATAAAAAATCATTTGAAATTTAATTCCCCTTATTTACAGGGGATCTTAAATCTAAGAACAGATCCTAGAGTATAACTCATAGTATTTGACTTTAATAATATCAGAATTATTATATTTTGATCTCTTAGATCCATACATCTTTTTACATCATGATTATTATTGGTCAACAAAGGAACTAGTTTTAAATTACTTTTATAACACTTAGCTGATCTTTATAAAAAGTTTTCTCCATGCATTTTTAAAAAAATAATTTTTAGATGTTGATGGACCTTTATTTTATTCATTTATTTATATGCGGTGCTGAGAATCAGACCCAGTGCTTCACACATGCTAGGCAAATGCTCTACCACTGAGCCACAACCTCAGCCCTCCATGCATTTTTTACATTCATGGATTAACTAAATTATTAACTGTCAAGTGCTAAGTTTCAGTACTTTGAATCACTTAATCTTTTTGACAGCTTTGCAAGATATATGTTGTTAGCCCTGTTTTAGTCAGCTTTTGCATTGCCATGACCACAATACCCAACAAGAACAACTTAAAGAAGGAAAAGTTTGAGGTTCATGGTTTCAGAGATCTCAGTCCACAGAGGGCTGACTCCATTGCCCTGGGCCCAAGGTGAGGCAGCACGTCATGGTGGAAGGGCATGGCAGAAGGAAGCTGCTCCCCTCATGGCGCTCAGGAAGAAGAGCCCACAGAGAAGATGCACCCTTCCAGAGCACATCCCCAGTGACCTATCTTCTCTAGTCGTGCCCTACCTGCCTTCATTTAACCACCCAGTCAGGCCATTCAAACTAGGATGGACTGAATAGGTTATAGTTCTCATAATCACTTTACCGCTGAATATTCCTGTATTATCAGGAGCTTTTTACCTTCCAAATCATAGCACCCTCTTTCCACAGATGAAGTAAAGCATTATCTGTTCCATGTAAGAGGCAGAGCTGGGTATCTATGCTTGTGCTTTAGAGCCCAGTTCTGAATCCAGCCCTCCTGTGCTAAGAATACATGTGTGTCACCAAAGGACCAGGTCACTTAAATGCATTCCAGTATAGTTCTAGTTCATGTCACTGATCAAGATGAAATTTCCCTTTAAATAACTATTAGCTGTGATAGCCTTTTTATGTGTTAAGACCCTGTCAAACGAGTTACCATAGAATGAGTTGAGTGTTGCTTCTTTAATCTAGTAGTACTAGCACCCAGGCTGTCTCCTAGTAATTTTTCCATTTATTAAAATAAAAAATAATGTAGATGACAACTAATGTAACATGATTTTGCCTCCCCCCAGATAAACTCCTTATGTACCATTCATAGCATTCTGAAAAATCTTAGCAATAATTATTCACTGATTAAAATTCAGATTTTACAGCCAGGCATGTTGGCACACACCTGTAATCCCAGCAGCTTGGGAGGTTGAGGCAGGAGGATTGCAAGTTCAAATCTAGTCTCAATAACTTAGCAAAGCTCTAGGTAACTTAGTGAGACTCTGTCTCAAAATAAAAACTAAAAAGGACTAGGGATGTGGGTCAGTGGTTAAGCATCTCTGGGCTCAATCCCTGGTAGAAAAAAAAAAAGAAGAAAATTAGATTTACAAATTATTTTTATTTAAACATTTCATATTTCCATGTATTATTTGTTTTATATGGCCCTTGATGACTGATTCAGAACCACTATGAACTGTTGTTTTTATCAGCCTTTTCCAGATTTACCAGCGGTTTGCAGTGATGCAGTGATGTGATAAGTCATCACCTAAGATGTCTTTGGACAGAACTGCTAAACTACTTCCCATTACATTTTCATTTTCAATGAAATTTTGTTTTCTCCCAAAACCTATGTCATTAACACTTCAGCCCTACCAAATAGAAGAGGGAGTTTATATAAGCCCAGATATTTAGTGTAGTTAAAATTTCGGATATGTGAATACTTCTGGATTCAATAGATCTTTGGATCAAACAAAGATTGATTAAAAGCAGACAAAAATTTTGCATCTTAACAAACCTAGAATTGCAAGGGGAAATTTTGAGTTTGCCTAGATGTCACAAAAGCTAGTCTACAAAGTCCTATGAAAATTTGGTAGATAAGCAAAGGAATCTATCATAGTTCTTATGAGAACCGCAGCCTGGAAGGCTGCACAGCCTCCCTGCCTCTGCTCTGTCACTTTCTCCCCAAGAAATGGCTGTTACTTCCCTCCTTGGGAGTCATCCCTCGCCAAGCTTTTCCTCCCCCTCACCTATGTTAAATGCCACGCCTTTGAGCTTCTGCCACACCCAGCTCTCACAGCCTGTGCTGCCACAGGAACTTGCCTGCCCTCTACGGCAAGCAGCCTGAGCACAAGGTTTGCCTCCTGCATCTTTGTATCCCAGTGGCTGGTGTATGTCCATGAATGCTCAGGTAATGGTTGTGAGACTGAGCTCTAAAGTTGTTGACCTCTGCAGCTTTTCTGTTGCATGAGAACCCAACCAGTACTTGCCCTTCACTTGTGAAGTTGGCTTAGGTAGCATCTTTTCAACTGGAAATCATTGCAGTTTACAAGGAACTCAGTTTGGATTCCAGCTACCTTTCCTCTAGTTGTGTATCTTTGAGTAAGGCACTGAATTAGTTTCTCTAGGCTTTGGTCTTGAATCTTTTCAGTGACAAATTTAACCAGATGATCTCCATGTTCCAATAAAGCTGCAAAGCTGTGTGGTCTGCAGGCTGAGTAGCATAGGGAAGGACAAGTCAGCTGGCAGGTGGAGTTGAGCCCTTCCCACCTAAGTGCTGACTAACCTAGAAACCTGTGTTTACCAAGTATTTGTACATATCCCCTATGCCTTGGAGATTTATGTATATGATGTGCCAGGGGCAAAACAATGCTGAAGTAACTTGGAATTATAAAGATTAAATTATGTTGGTGTAATTTGTGTTAATTGTATTTTGCTATGTTCTCATATGAAAATTGGTTATTTGCGTGTGGTATACAGGATCATTAGGCTATAACATTAAATCAAGATACTTCATATCTTCATCATCCCAGTTAATGAAGTATTTTGGAAAGCTACTCTTGAAAATGTTTGAAATCAATATATTCAGAAAAGATAATCTGAAATATGTTTTAATGTTGGTCAGTGTTGCTTCAAGAAAATTTAATACAAAGTAGTAAACAAGTGCTAAACAGTGTCAACAATGAAAACTTCACCTTTTTGACAATTGTTCAAGAATTCTGACTCTTAACGTTTGTTCTTTTTATCTTATGTACTTTCAGCTCACTTAGAAGCTAGCTTTGAAGAGGTGGAAAACCACCTGCTGCATCTGGAAGACTTGTGTGGGCAGTGTGAGTTAGAAAGGTACAAACACACCCAGTCCCGGCACCTGGAGAATTACAAGAAAAGCAAGAGGTGAGTTTGAAAAATGTGCCACGGTTTTCATTTTATTTTTCTTTAATATTTTTTAGTCGTTAATGGACCTTTATTTTGTTCATTTATATGTGGTGCTGAGAATCGAACCCAGTGCCCCACACATGCCAGGCAAGTGCTTTACCACTGAGCCACAACCCCAGCCTCCCAGTATTCATTCTCAATCTCAGTTTTCCATACTGCTTCATGTGCTATTCTTTGTAAGTGCAGACTAATAAGAGACATAGGTTTCAACATGTAAAGCTCCTTCATGGATAAGGTTTCCAAAGCTTTTTTTTTTCAAGCCACTGTCTATTGGCATTTTATGGAGGTGAATTTTAAAAGGCTCAGGATAGGCAAAACATGGATCTGCAGTGTGGAGTTGGAGGAGAGCAGAGCCAAAGGACAGAGTTTTCAACAATATAGGAGCCCTGGCCTCTTTTCCTCCAGTGGCAAATGGCTGAGTTGCTGTTTCCTTCCTTCCTTTTCCTCCAGTTAGTATAGCAGGAGGAAGGAATCTGAGCACAGGTTGTGGAGAGGGGCTGGCTGGGTCTGAATCTTGCTGTCACATTCTAGCCATAGAACCACAGGCAAATTAATATTCCTTGGCATCAGTGTCACAGATTTGTAATGTGGATAATAGTGTATCCTTCTCAAAGAGTTGTGAGGATTAGGTGAGGAAATTGTTACCTAATTCAGTTAGAGCTCTGTATTAGTGATTATTGATCACCAGGCCAACCTAAAATGGAAATGAAAGAGAAACCTGAGGGTCATAGTCTGCTAAACCAGCTATTGCATCCCAGGCCCACAGTGGCCATCTCAGAGCCGGAAGGTGCAAGGTGGTAAGTAGTCTCTGAAGTCCATGGGGAGGTCCATCTGCAGTGCTGGTGAGAGGTCATGGGGCTGGCTGTTGGATTTGCTGGGCACAGCAGGAGCTAAAGCTGCAAGAGGGGTATTTAGAGAAAACAGTCAAGGGATTGGGGATCTGGCTGAGGTGGAAGAATACGGGAGACATAAGTTGAATAGAGTGCACTGTTGGACTTAAAATTATTAAGTTGAGTGGTTCTGGGTCTAGGGGGTGGCAGTGGAAGGATTGGGTTGCTGATGTGAACAGGAGGCACTGGTCACTGACAAAAAAGGTTTTAACAGGCTGGGGTTGCAGCTCAGTGGTAGAGCACTTGCCTACCATGTGTGAGGCACTGGGTTTGATCCTGAGCACCACATAAAAATAAATAAGTTAAAAAGTTCAGAAAAATAATCTATACCTTTAAAAAAAAGGTTTTAACAAAAAAGCAAAAACTTAATGTGTGAAAGCAGTGGATTATCGCATTGCTGTTAAAGTTTTTAGAATAATGTTAAGGGATGTGGCAGAGGAGGAAACAATGATTTTGTGTCAGAGTTCTCCATCAGGTCCATGTGTCCTTATAAAAAACTGTCTTTTTAATGAACTCAGATGTGATAAACAGATTGCTGATAGTGCCTGTTACTCAGAAATATGTAAGAAAAACAGTGTATTAATTGGGATGTGTCTTAAATGTTAATGAGCTGAAAGAATCATTTGGGTAGAGTGTTTAAAATGTAGACTCCTGGACACTCCATTATTAGAGAGCCAAATCCAAAGTTCATTCCAATGGTATTGCTACAAACAGGCTTTCCAAGTGATTCTGATATGAATGGTAAAGGGACCCCATTTTGACAGTGTTGGGCAGGGTGTGCAGGCTCCGCATGGAGGACCGATGGGCTCTCGTTCAAATGGCTGCACAAGTTTGTATGTGTTTGAATCCTTCCGGAGGTAGTTTCTATAAATTTCACTTTGCCCACAGAGACTACAAGGGGGTATATGGCAGTATTAAGAATTTGTCCTCATAGAAGAGTACTTTTGGTTGAGTGGATGACCTAGAGGATTTGTAGACTCACGGGTGACAAGGACAGAAGAGTAGGAGAGTTACAGTGGTGAGGCTAGTCTCCTATTTTAAAAGCCAAGGTAGGGAAATGTTTTGTTATGAATAAGTTAGTCATGGAAGTAAGTTTATTTATTGTGCAGTAAGAATTCCAAGGAACGTGGCAGGAAGGCTTGTATTTATTTATTTATTTATTTATTTATTTATTTATTTATTTATTTTGCAATTCTGGAATTTGAACTCAGGGCCTCATACATGCTAAGCAAATGCTCTACCACTGAGCTATATCCTCAGCTTTTTTTTTTTTTTAAGAGACAAGGTCTCACTAAGTTGCCCAGGCTAGCCTCAAATTTCAATTCTACCACAGTTTCCTAAGTAGTTAGGATTGCAGGTATGTACCACCACACCTGCTTTGGCTTAGAATTTTGAATGAAAATTTGTGAGGAGGTAGAACAATCTGGGTATACATCATGAGACCCTGGAGGATGATCATCTATAAAATGGAGATGATAATTGTACTTTATAGGGTTACTTTAGGATTCAGTTAGCAAAGTGCTTGGAATGGTACCTGGCATCTGCTAAGTGCTCTGCTGGTGGTAACCAGCACCAGCTAACTTACATTCTTAAGTCTGCAACTATAAGTGGATGGGTATTCCATTTTTTAAAATGCCCATTATGTTTTTTAGCTGCTGGAATATAAGAATTATATGAATATTATGATTTTTCCATCAATATGGGTTGAAATTTTATCATTTGAAACATACTATATGACACTTTAGTGTGCATTTCAGGCTTTGCTAGGTTAAGATGATTAAATAAAAGAGAAAGCAA
The DNA here is from genome assembly GCA_004024805.1 of Geosciurus inauris. Classification (NCBI taxonomy): domain Eukaryota; kingdom Metazoa; phylum Chordata; class Mammalia; order Rodentia; family Sciuridae; genus Geosciurus; species Geosciurus inauris. Next base: position 48,987 of record PVHX01000508.1, read on the forward strand.
TAAGATTTGGAGTTATGAGACCAGGTATGATGGTATACTCCTGTAGTCCCACCTACTCGGGTGGCTGAGGTAGGAGGATTTCAAGTTCAAGGCCAACCTGGGCAACTTTGGGAGATGCTGTCATTCATAGATAGATAGATAGATAAGATAGATAAGATAGATAAGATAGATAGATAGATAGATAGATAGAACGAATGAACGAACAGGCTTGGGCTGTAGCTCAATGGTAGAGTGCTTGCCTATCATGTGCAAGGCTCTGGGTTCAGTCTCTAGTACTGGATTAAAAAAAAAAATTTTTGGAGTTACAAAATTTTATTTGTCATGCATTTTTGCATTCTCACCCATTGACCTAGATACATTTTAAATTCTGTATTGTAATTTATATATGTGTTATTCAGTGAAAATTAACTTAGTATTTGGAAAACAGCATCATCTATAATTTAAGTAAAAATCAAAATGTACTGAATAAATTTATTTGCCTTACATAACTGGATAAGTTTTACTGTGTTTTGTATTATTGAAATGGCAGAATGTGTGTCTTTTTAGAATTAGAATTGCATAGTAACGGCATTGTCCTAAGTCCTCCCTGGTTCACTAGTTACTGATTCTGTGTCCTTGGGCAAACCATTCACTGTACTTGATACGTTGTCCTGTTGTAAACCTTTGCTTAGTCTAGAAATTCTTGGCTAGCATTTTAAAGACTTACAAAAAACTGTGTCTTTTTAATGAACTCAGATGTGATAAATACATTGCTGATAGTGCCTGTTACATTAATGGGTCAATGTGCTCACTGTGTTGAATTTTATAAGCTCCAGTGAGAGTTCAATGGTTATTTAATAATAGGTATTTTTTTTAAACTAAGCAAACAACAACCAGACAAATATCAACTCTAAAGGAAAATGGAATTTTATAAGAAAGAGAATAAAACAGCTCAGCTGTAGACGTGTTCATGTGATAGCATAATAATATAAGGCAGGATGGTGACAGTACTTTCTGGGGAGCTGGGGAGAGGGAGCATATTTGTACTGAGTGGCAGGCAGCGTGTGGAAAGCTAATTCTCATTTTCTACAACAGAAAATCTGCAGTATTTAAAATGGGGGGCGGTCAACATTGAGGTATTACTTAGAAATAATAAATGTTAAGTACCGGATGAAAAATCTAGTGAACATGGCTGTTTGTGAAAAGCTGGACAGATATGTGGAGAGAGCCAGAGCAGCTGCCAGTCTTCACTATAAATAAACCCTCATGACTACTGTGTGACTTAAGGAATGCACAGGTACTATAAACATACAAATCAAATTCAAACTTTTTTATTCCTTGAAGTGTTTTATATGAAATATTAAAGCCAAAAAGATAGCCACTGTAAGACATTCTGTGATCAAGTAAATTCCAGAATCAATTTATACTGTATTTGCCTCACAGAGCTTTGCAGTTCATGTTAGTGTATTGAGGTTGTGAGAATTCATATAGTATGGACGTTTATTTGACTCAGCATTTCACAACTTGCGTACAGAACAAATCAGTATGTAATACGTATTAAAATTTGACAACTTAGTATTCTTTGTAGCACCTTTTAAGAAGTTTTTAAATATTGAGAGCAGAAACTGAACTTTTAATTTTCTGACCCACAAAAGAAGAACTTCTTTAAAAACAAACATTACTTCTTTTTTTAAAAAATTTTTTTAAAATATTTTGTTTAGTTGTAGATGAATACAATATCTTTATTTATTTTATGTGGTACTGAGGATCGAACCCAATGCCTCACATATGCGAGGCAAGCGCTCAACCGCTGAGCCATAACCCCAGCCCCATCCCTTCTTTCTAACAAGATGCTGAACAAACTAATGATTTTCCTTGTCTTGCTCTGAAGAAGGTAATATGTAATATAAAAACTTGGAAAAATAATGTGTACATGAATATGGCATGGTTTAAGACACAACAATAGAGTCCCATCGACCCCCGTGGAGCCTAGGCAGGCCCAGGACAGCCTGCCAACCTGCATGCAGCCCACGCTGAGTCTCCCCATTTACCAACGCATGTCCATCCCCACCTCCCCACATGCCTGCCTCCATCTTGGAACACTACAGCCATTGCTGTAGCCCTCTCCACATAGTAGCCTCCACTTTGGGATGACAGGGCCTAGAGGCAGCTACCTGCTGCAGCACCACACATCACAGTGCTGCATCTCTGAACAGGTTGCCTAACACAGTCAGACTGCTTGCCCTTTCAGCCCCATCTCTGAAAGTGGTCACCTCTATCTTGGGACACCACCACCACCATCTCAGGTTACCTCTGCTGCCAATACCACGGTCCTTAGTTGTGGCAGCTTCTGTCTTGGGACACTGGTTGTGGGCTGGAAGCCCAACACCAAAGCAAGACTTTGGAAACCAGCAGGGACAATATAAATATAGGGTAACACCGTGGATCTGCAGTGCTAGAGGGAGAAGGCACACAGCGTGAAAAGACAAGGAAAGAAAGTGCCCCAAACAAACCAAGATGGTGATGATTTGACTCAGCATTTCACAACTTGCTTACAGAACAAATCAGCATGTAATATGTATTGAAATTTGACAACTTAGTATTCTTTGTAGCACCTTTTAAGATTCTATTATTCTATAATAGAATCCATTGACAGCATAGTAGAAGAAATGTCAGAGGAATTCAGAATGCACAAATTAAAATAATGTGTGAATCAAAGAATGACATAGAGCAAATACAGGCAATGATTGATCACTCCAAAAAAGAGATAAGAGAGCAAATATCGACAACAATTGATCAGTCCAGTAAAGAGATAAGAGAACAAACACAGGTAAAAAAAGATACTTCAAGAAAGATTCTGAAAAAAAGCCAAATCCTTGAAATGAAGGAAATAGCAAATTAAAAATTCAGTAGAAAGCTCACCAACAGACTAGATCACTTGGAAAACAGAACCTCAGACAATGAAGACAAAACATAAAATCTTGAAAATAAAGTTGACCGACAGTGAAAATAGGAAGAAACCACGTAATAGAACCTCCAAGAGTTATGGGATAGCATGAAAAGACCAAATTTAAAGATTTATTGGGATAGAAGAAGGTATAGAGATTCAAACCACAGGAATGCACAATCTTTTGAATGAAATAATAATCAAAATTTCCCTAACATGAAGAATGAACTGGAAAATCTATATAAGAGGCTTACAGGATACCAAATATACAAAATTACAACAGATCCACACCAAGGCACATTATGATGAAAATGCCTAGCATACAGAATAAAGATAAAATTTTAAAGTGAAAAGTATCAGATTACATATAGAGGGAAACCAGTTTGGATCTCAACAGGTTTCTAAACCCAGATCCTCAAAGCCAGGAGGTCCTGAAACAACATAAACCAAGCTCTGAAAGAATGGATGCCAACCAAGAATCTTATGTCCAGCAAAATTAAGCTTCAGATTTGATGATAAATAATAGTTAAAAGAATTTACAAGAGAGCCTGCACTACAGAACATTCTCAGCAGAATATTCATTGAGGAGGAAATGAAAAACAACAATGCAAATCAGGAAAGGGAAGAACTACACTAAAGGAAAAGCCAATCAGAGGAGAAACCAAAAACAAACCAAAATGACCAGGAATACAAACCATATTTCAATAATAATCCTGAATGTTAATGGCCTAAATTCAAGTTAAATAAATGATCTGACATTACATCTCAAAGCCCTAGAAAAAGAAGTACAAATCAATACCAAAAGTAGTAGAAGACAAGGAATAATTAAAATCAGGGCTGAAATCAATGAAATTGAAACAAAAAATTGAAAATATTGACAAAACAAAAAGCTGATTCTTTGAAAAAAGAATAAAATTGATAAACCCTTAGCCACCCTAACGAAAAAGAGAGAAAACTCAAATTACTACAATTTGTGATGAAAAAGGAATTATCACAACAGAAACTATTGAACAAAAGGTAATAAACTATTTTGAAAATTTATATTCCAATAAAATAGAAAATCTCTATGACACCAACAAATTCCTAGAGACATATGATCTGCCCAAACTGAATCAGGAGGATATACACGATTTAAACAGATCAGTTCTATTTCAAGCAAGGAAATAGAAAACACCATCAAAAGCCTACCAACCAAGAAAAGCCCGGGACCAGACAGATGCTCAACAGAGTTCTACAAGACCTACAAAGAAGAATCAATACCAATATTCCTCGGATTATTCCATGAAATAGAAAAGGAGGGAACCCTTCCAAATTCTATGAGGCTAGTATTACCCTGATACCAAAACCAAACATCAAAGAAAGAAAATTTCAGACCAGTATCCCTGATGAACATAGATGCAAAAATTCTCAGTAAAATTTTGGCAAATCGCATACAAAAACATATTTAAAAAATATTGCACCATGATCAAGTGGGGTTCATTCCAGGGATACAAGGTTGGTTAAACATACAGAAATTAATAAACATAATGCATCACATCAATAGACTTAAAAATCATATGATTATCTCAATATATTTGACAAAATACAACACCTTTTCAGGTTTAAAACACTAGAAAAACTAGGGATAGTGGGAACATACCTCAACATTGTAAAAGCTATCTATGTTAAACCCAAGGCCAACATCATTCTAAATGGAGAAAAATTGGAAGCGTTCCTTCTAAGAACTTGCCCTCTTTCACCACTCCTATTTAGTGTAGTCATTGAAACTCTATCCAGAGCAATTAAACAAAAGAAATTAAAAGGATACAAATAGGAAAAGAAGAACTCAATTTGTATCACTATTTGCCGGGGACATGATGCTATACTTAGAGGGTCCAAAAAATTCCACCAAAAAATTTCTAGAATTAATAGATGAACTTAGTAAAGTAGCAGGATATAAAATCAACACCCATAAATCAAATAAATGCATTGCTATACATCAGTGATGAACCCTCAGAGAGATTAGGAAAACTACCCCATTCACAATAGCCTCCAGAAAAAAAATGAAATACTTGAGAATCAATCTAACAAAGAGGTGAAAGACCTATACAATGAAAACCACAGAACACTAAAGAAAGACATTGAAGAAGACCATGAGAAAATGGAAAGATTTCCCATGTTCTTGGGTAGAACAATTAATATTGTCAAAATGGCCATACTACCAAAAGCATTATACAGATTTAATGCAATTGCAATTAAAATCCCAACAACATTCCTCATAGACATAGAAAAGGCAATTATGAAATTCATTTGGAAAAATAGGAGACCCAGAACAGCTAAAGCAATCCTTAGCAAGAAGGGTGAAGCAGGAGGCATCACAATACTAGACCTTAAACTATACTATAGTAGTAATAAAAATGGCATGGTATTGGCACCAAAATAGGCATGTAGACCAGTAGTACAGAATAGAAGACACAGACAAACCCACATAAATACAGTTATTTCATAGTAGACAAAGGTGCCAAAAACATACATTGGAGAAAAGATAGCCTGTTCAACAAGTGATGCTGGGAAAACTGGAAGTCCATATGTAGCAATATGAAATTAAATCACTATCTCTCACCATGCACAAAACTCAAAGTGAATCAAGGACCTAGGAATTAGACCAGAGACCCTGTACCTAATAGAAGAAAAAGTAGACCCAAATCTTCTTCATGTCAGATTAGGTCCTGACTTCCTTAACCAGACTCCTAAAGTGCAAGAAATAAAATCAAGAATCAATAAATGGGATGAATGGAAACTAAAAAGCTGCTTCTCAGGAAAGGAGACAATCAATATCGTGAAGCCCACAGAATGGGAGAACATCTTTACTACATGCACATCAGAGCACTAATTTCCAAGATATAAAGAGAACTTGAAAAACTTAACACCAAAAAAAATCAAATAACCCAATCAATAAATGGACTAAGAAACTGAACAGGCACTTCTCAGAAGAAGATATACAATTGATCAACAAATATATGAAAAAATGTTTGGCATGTCTAGCAATTAATTAAATGCAAATCAAAACTACTCTATGATTCCATCTCACTCCAGTCAGAATGGCAGTTATCAAGAATACAAGCAACAATAAGTGTTGGCAAGCATGTGGGGAAAAAGGTACACTGATACATTGCTTTTGGTACTTCAGATTGGTGTAAACACTCTGGAAAGCAGTATGGAGATTCCTTAGAAAACTTGGAATGGAACCACCATTCAACCCAGCTATCCCACTCCTTGGTCTATACTCAAAGGACTTAAAATCAGCATGCTATAGTGGTGCTGCCACATCAATGTTTATAGCAGCTCAATTCACAATAGCTAAACTGTGGAACCAACTTAGATGCCCTTCAATACTTAGCATTAAAAGAGAATAAAATTACGGCATTTGCAGATAAATGGATGGAGTTGGAGAATATCATGCTAAACAAAGTTAGCCAATCCCCAAAAAACAAAGGCTGAATGTTCTCTCTGATAAGTGGTTGCTGATCCATAATGTGGGAGCGGGCATGGGAAGAATGGAGGAACTTTGGATTGGGCAAAGGGGAGTTGGGGAGGGAAGGGGCTTGGGGGTAGATAAGATGGTAAAGTGAGATGGACATCATTATCCTAGGTACATGTATGACTACACAAATGGTTCAACTCTGCATCATGTACAATCAGAGAAATGAAAAGTTGTGCTCCATTTGTGTACAATGAAATGAAATGTGTTCTGTTGTCATGTATCCCTAATTAGAAAAACAACAACAACAACATCTGCATACCCTATAGCTTTCCAGAAAGTCTAAGACAGACAGTGGGTAGTGTAGGGAGGTGGGATGGTTTCTCATGCCCCTCTGGTGCTGATGGTTTCTGCAGTGGGCTGCTGTGTGTCTTCTCATTCAGCTCTCACCAGGGCTCTGGGTTGGAGTAGTGAGGGAAGTTGATTTGCATGTAATCATCTGGCTACTTGGGGCCAGCATCAGAGCCACGGTCTCAGACTTGTCCTCTTGCTGTTTGAGTTGGAGCAAACTGAGTCAGTTCCAGATGTTGATACCAGTGCATCTATAGCTGAGAATGGATATATGATTTTTATACATATTTAATGGGCCTTCCCAGCATTGAATAAATTCCTGCCCTTATTAAAGCAGGGTACTAAAGCAGGAGTGTGACCCATTCCCAACAGAAACTGGGCTTATTGCAGTCACAGTTCTCGTAGTGGGCAAAGGAAACAAACATCACTTTAGGAAACTCATGTGGCTGATTCTCATAGCTCTTCTCTATCTCATAGCTCTTATCTCTTCTCTTGAGAAACATTCGAATTGATGGTTTAGTACAAGTGTTTGTGTGGTGAATAAGAGGATCCTTTTCCAGCTGTTTATCTGATGAAAGTGACACATAAGGAACTGTGATTATTGGGAAAACGCCCATAGACTGCATCTCTAGTAATTGTATGTAAGATGATTTTCCTATTGATGATACCTATATGGAGAGGAATAGATGCTCCTTGATAGCTAGCAAAACGTTCTCTAGTAGATGAACTATGGCTATAGGTTGAAGACACATACTGATGCCAGTTGCTAAGTTGGGAGCTAGTTCAAAAATGTGTGTACAGCCCTGCAGGTCAACTCATGAGTCCTGTACAGGTGCTTCTGTAATCAATAGGACATATGTTTTTCATAAAGTAAAAAGTTAATATTTGGTATATGAGCCAAAATATAGAACTTAAAACCATTTACCTGGTTTTATCTAGCTACCAGTTGGAAAACTGGGCCTGGGGTTTGAGAAGCAGCTTGCAATCTTAGTCATGGGACAACACAGACCAAAAAAAAAAAAAAAAGTATACAAAGTATAATTTCAGATAATAAAACAGGCTTTGAAGAAAATAAAATGGGCTAATATTATAGTGGTGGTGGGGATCTAACTTAGGCAGGGCGAGCAGAGAATGCTCTTTTGAGAAGGCGATGAGAACTGAGACCTGAACAGGAGACGATCTCCTGAGAACCTAGGATCATGCAGTTGCAAGTGAAGGAACAGTAGGTGCAAAGGTGAGTCATGAACAATATGCACGTTTTAGAGAGTGAAGTAGAACTGCAATTAGACTCTGAGCCTTCTCAATTTTTAATCTATTAACACTACAATCCATGGAATGTTTATTGAAATTCAGTCACAATAATTAGTTGAACTTAAAAATCTGTGACTTCATTAGAATATTTTGTATTTCCGAACTTTTAGCACATTTACCTTTCCCCTTCGGTACACAGCTACCTTCAGAATTCTTCCAAAAACAGCTACCTCTTGAACACAACAACGGTGATTTCAGCAGCTCTCATAACACTGCTGTGACTCATAACACAACCTTCTGTTGGACTTGAAGTCTGTCCAGGGACACACCAACTCCAGAACACAGCAGTGAAAAATTGGGTTGTGTCTTAGACTTCTCTCTTTATGGTGGTCCCTGCTTCTTGATGAAGCTGAGCTTTTGGGCATATTTTGAGAGAGAGAGCATTCCTTTTACTTTCTGTTTATAGCTAATGGTAAGTGACCATGCTCTTCTTTTTGTTTGTGTTTATTTCCTGGTAACATGTAGACTAAATTTAGCAACTTTTTAGAACAAAGTATGAGAATATCTGAGATACTGTACCATATCTGTAGTAGTATTTGACCAGTTTATGTTCTAGAGGATAACCTGCCAAACTCCTGAGCTTCCAGAAATGACTGTCCAGACTAACCTGGACATGTGGTATGGCCAAAAGTATAGGTGGCACTTCAATCCCAGCAGGTGGAGGTGGAGAGGTTTGGCAAGAGTATGGCACACAGGCCTGCCTTTGCTGAGAATGGAATAGAAGAAATGAGTGGCATTCTTCATGGTAGAGATAGCTCTGGAACCAAAATAGAAGATCCAGAACCCCTCACCAAAGGATAAAGGCAGAAAGACAATAACCAGTTTCTGAGGTTCTGTAGCAGAGTCCTTTTGGCTGCCCAATGGAAAGTGGAGCAGGAGAAGTTCCTGAGGCAACACTCTTACAAAAAGGGAGTGGACCTTGAATCTGCCCAGTGTGGAGTGACAGAGACCAGACTTACCCTCCTACCTGATACAGTAAAAACCAAGCAATGTAAATGAAATAACACTGTATTTAAGACATTGGGCAGAGAAGAGATGTGATGATACTCCATTGACAGGGAACAAGTGAGGTGAGCCCTGTGATTGCCCAGAGCCCTGCCTTGGGAAGCTTCTAGGATGCAGTAGATAAAAGGAGACCCAGGTAGAGCCTGACTGACTCTGAGTGAGGAGACCAACCTGAGAGTCTGGGGAAACCAAGGCAGCTAGAGTTTACTGGACACAGTACCAATGAGGAAGGACCTAATCAGAGGGAGAATCCCAGAAATCTCAAGAGGGTCCCCTTGAATATTCAGCAGAGCACTGATAATGCATATGAGGTAACTCCCTGAGGCAGAAAGGAAGAACATCCAAAAAGACTAACAGTGCCTGTTCTCATCAGCCAGACTAGAAAAACTTAAAATTCCTAGGTAATTGGAAAGAGCACTGCAAAAGTCTTGCCTCAGAAGTGGCTGAAATTGGCTCGACTGAGTTACTGCTCCAGACGTCTGTAACAAATTATAAAGCAAACATTAAAAGGATCAAACTATTTCCATCTAAATTAAGTATCCCAAGAAAAGCTCAAGAGTATTTATAGCAATACAAAAAAAAAAAAAAAATCTAGCACCCAAAAAGATAAATCATGATGTCTGGCATGTAATCAAAGATTACTAAGCAAACATGTTGAGGAGGATGGCCAATCAGTCAGACCACTCAGAACTGACACTAGATACTAGAATTAGTCAAGGCAGTAAAAACAGCTATTATAACTGTATTTCATAAGTTCAAAAAATTAAGTGGAGACAAGGCAAATATTTTAAGAGGCCCAAACTTACATATCTCTTCTCCATTTTCTCTCTTTCCCCTCCCCACTCATGCTAGACTTCAGATGGTTCCCAGGTGGTTAAATGAATTGAAATTAACTGAAATTTTTATTTTATGATATTTATTATAATACAATCACACTTGCTGGGTGAGGGACCTCTTGAAAACAGACCGAGAGCTATGATTTTATTCATAAATGTGCAACCACGTCTCACATTTTCTTTCAAAATTAAACCTAAGCTTATGAGTTGGCAAGGAATTGAACTGAATAAAATTCTTGCTCTAACATGTCTGTTAGAAAATAAATCTTGGCAGTTCAGACTTTGTATGTAGTCATGAAAACAGATGTAGCTAGAATATTTAACAGTTTATTAAACCCTTGGGTTGACAGTAAATACAGTTTAGGATTGATTAAGTTCTTTGAGCTTTATTTTGAGCAATGCATATCTGTTTGCCATCAGTATTAAAAAGTCACATCCCTAACCTAATACTTTAAAAATGATGTGTTTTCTCTAATTGGTTTACAGTACTCCTTTCCTAAACTTTTTCCCCCACTTGTATAAATACCATTCTGTAGACTGTGATTGATAAAGATTTTTGATTTTAACATGTGAAAACATAAAATGTGTCTCTGAGGTTGAGAGTAGTCAAGACTGAAGATGTAGCAATCTCGAGAAAGGTTTATTGCAATTCAGCAAAATGTAATTATTATCCCACATTTTTTTCAAAAAAGTAATCTTTTTTCCAAAGATAGCTTGGCTATATATGATTGTGCATTATAATTTACATGGTCTGTAATAACTTTCAATGTCTTAGAATCAGTTTATTAAATTTGGAATGATATTTTACATGCCCCAGTACCATTTTGGAGTTTACATTTTTTTATCAATTAATTTTTTTTTTCCAGAAGTATTAAAGTAGTCATCACTTAAATGTGGCTAAACTATGGTATTGCCCTGTGCTTGGCTTACTGTTCTGGTGTTCTTGAGATATTTCGAGGTGGGGCAGCAGAGGCGTGCTTAGCGTCCACCCTGCTGCTCCAGCATTGGTGGCAGAGAACACTTTTGGGATGCTCCCTTTCTCTGCCACAGCCCTTCCCTTGCCCTCTTTGGGCTGTGCTCTGGTGGCCCAGTTTTTCTGTAGCTAATAAATAGGACTCTTTCTAGACTTTAGTTTTGGCTTAGAAAAGAGTCACTATAATTATTTCAAAGGGCATGAACGCATTTGCTTTTAGAGAGGCTTGATACTGGATTTTAAGAGAGGTGTTTTCCCCTTAAAATGAGGAGTATTTTTCTTTCTTTAGAAGTTTAGTGTGATGTTTGTGGCCCATTCTTATATCAACTTCAAAGAAGCACATTATTGTTATAAAATAATGCATTCATTAAGAGAAAAAGGAAGTAATATGCAGCTCTCAAAGATCAATAGTTAGATTTGAGAATTTATCAGTTTACCTGTAGCCCACCCTCCTCCTTCCTCAGTTTTGGGGACCAAACCCAGGGCTTCCCACATACTAGGCAAGTGCTCTATTGTTGAACTACATCCATGGCCCTTTTTTCATTTTATTTTGAGATGGGGTCTTGGTAAGTTCCCAGGCTGGTCTCACACTTTGGATTTTTGGTCTCCTGAGTCACTGGGATTACTTACCTGTGCTTTATAGGGGTTAAAAGTAGTTGAAAAGTATCCTTTATGATTATAAACATGGGACTAATTTGAGGAAAGTAAAAACACTAATTTAGCTCATAATTTCAGTTTTGAAAAAAATTTAAATAAAATTGAACAAGGTATATGGCATACCACAGTTAAATATTGCTTAAGAGAAAAAAGTACATAAACGTATGATTTTAAGGTATTGATAGAGAACAAATCCATGATGCACTTTAAATATTTATATTTTTCTTCTTAGCTTTTTAAGTAGATAAATCTGTTGACAAATCAATCCTTAATTATCTGACCTCTTAAAACTGACAACATTATTATTCTGAATGTATCTCTATATTATTGTATTTGTTTTAGTTTGCTTTATGGATGCTCCTGTGTTTGATATTCTCTTGGACTATGGTCTTGGTTATTGCCTCCTTCTATCCTACATGCCCACCCTAAGTAAGCTCTTCTGCATCCTTGATTATCTTCTATCCAGATGGCAGTCAATATCAAATCACTGTCTTCAGGTTGGGTGTCTTTTTACCATCAGAACCAACTGCCATCCAGAGGCCTCTATTTGGGTTTTCTGACCAGACAGCCCAAGAGCACCAAGCCCTGAATTATCTTCCACAGCAGAACTTGACCCTTTCCTATCTCAGTGAGACACCACCATCTATCAGTTTACCCAGCTCACAAGCCTGACAGTCACAGTCCCTTTCTCCCTCTCCTGTCATCTCTCCTCAGTTCTCTGTTCAGGCCAATAGTTCCATGATTCTGTTCTTGACTTTTGTCTTTACTGCTGCCTTCGGAGTGTAGGTCCACATGTTTTCAGCCTCAGTTATAGTGATGGTCTCCCAATTAGTCTTCTGTGTACGGTCTTGTCCCCCAGTTTATTTATATTACTTTTAGGATGTTTATTTGTTTTTTTTCTAAAATGCAGATATGATTAAGATTTCTCATTATCTTCAAGATAATATTAAGTCATGATGATTAACTGAGCACTTAATGTGTACCAGACACAGTGCTTTAAAATCTTAATCTAAATTAACTCATAGAATCTTCATAATGATCATTTGGGGAGGTGCATATTCTTCTCTACTAATAAAAAAAAAAAAAAGACTAGAAGAGATTTAAAAAGTTACCAGGAGTTGCAGAGCCAGGAAGTGACAGTGCTAGGGCAGATCAGCCTTCAGAGACCTGCTTGTGCCTTTGTCGTCCCCACACAAAGCCCTCTGCTCTGGGTTTGGGTGTCCTGGAGTGTCAACAGGTTTTGCTTCTCACTGCGTTGATTCTGAAGTTTGTTGTTAGGATGGACCAGCAGTGGTTCAGTAGTGATGACATCTGACCAGGAATTTTGTATGTGGGGTAAATGTGAGTTTTAGACATCCTCCTTACACCCTTAGCCACAAACACACCAAGCCTAAAGGATGTTCAGTTTTAGGAGGTAGGGCAAGACCAGAGTGCTGAGAAGTGACAGACCATTGATCAGATAATGAGTAATGGGGTAGTTCTTGTTTTAGGAACCTGGTTAGCCATTTAAAAATTTGAATTTGAAAACATAAGCAATATGCAGGTGATATAAATTATTTTAATAGATCCAATAATAAATAAGGGCTGCTCAGTGGTAGAGCGCTTGCCTTGCTTTCATAGGGCACTATGTTTGATCCTCAGCACCACATAAAGAAAAGGTATTGCATCCATCTACAACAACAAAAAATTTTTTTAAATATTTTAGGTAATTGCAATGGCTAGTCACTAAACACTTCTCAGTACATCATTGAGAATAAAGGTGCATTAAAGACTTGTTGATAATCACAAGATGTCTTCAGGGGTATAGTGGGTTTTTTACTTCATATTTACATCAATGATGATGGCTTTCAACTTCAGTTTCAACAGTTTCCTAAAGTGAATTCACTTTTACAGAGTGGAATATATCCAGGTATTGATCGTGAAGTTTGGCATAGTTCTCTTTAAGTTTCATATTCTTGCCTCTGGTATCTAATAGACTTCGTAGCCTACCTAACTTTCTGGTCAGGCTAAAATAAGTATCTCAGCCACAGCTTGCATTCAGGGAGGCCAAATTCATTCTGGTACATTCTGGATTCTGAGGAGAGTCATTTGGAGTCAGAGCACTGTGGGTTTTATTGTGCCCTATCACCTAATGGTTGTGTGACCTTCCATCACCAAGCCCCATTTTCTTCATGTCTTAAGTGAGGATGATGATTTTTTTTTTTTATGGATGATATTTATAGTTGGTAATTGTGGCTGAGTGATGTGGCACAGATTTGTAATCCCAGCTCCTCCAGGGGTTGAGGCAGAAGGATTACAAATGCAATACCAACCTCAGCAACTTAGCAAGACCTTGTCTCAAACTAAAAATGTATGGAAATGTAGCTTAGTGGTAGAGCACCCTGAGTTCCATCCCCTGTACCACCAAAAAAAAAAAAAGATTAATCATGGATTATGAGAGAGAATTGTGTAGAGTGCTTTGTATGAAGTGAGGTATCTGTATAGTAAGGACCCAGTAATATTTATTTCCCGTCTTATCCTGCTTGCCTCAACTGGCTCCCATTCCCAGAGCTTCTAAATGAAATAGGTTTTCATGTAAAATAGATTTAGGAAAATTACTTTTTTGCACTTTTGGATGGAAGGCAATCATGTGTAACTTAATGCTGCCACCAACCAGCCAGTTCCCTAGATATTCATTATTTTTCTGGAGTCTGGTGGGTTTTTTTTGTTTGGTTTTTTGTTTTGGGTTTTTTTTTTTTTAATTTTGAATCTTCTCTGTTACCATATCTCCTGGATTCTTTTCAACTTTAAATGCCCAAGGTCGTAGGTTCTTATTATCTTACAACTTTCTAAGCTGTGTTTGCCCAAAAAATATAAAAGTATAAAGTTAATTTATACTAATAATATGACAAGGATTTAGTGCAGTTTTTAAAGTGAACTAGCTGCTTTTCAAGAGGTTTTTATGTACAGATAATGTTAAAAACTTTTGCTGGGTATGTTCTATGTGAGGAGTACATGACAACAGAGACTCCTGGGATACTCTGGAGAATGTCACCTCAGACTAATCCCATACCCCTTTGCACCGCGTCAGCTACAAACCCCAGCCATTTGGGTACACATCTTCAGGTGGTGCCACATGACTGTACAGTGCTGGGAAACAACAGGCCTGGCATGGTGGTGATGAGTTGGTGGTTCTTTTGGAGAGCAGTCTTTTGAGCTGTTTCCTGTGAATTAAGTAGTAATGTGGTAGGTTCTGTCTACCTGCCATAACAGAGACATTGTTGAAGTGTTTTCTACAAGAAGTACTGCTGATCATAGTTTAAATTTTTTCTCCCTTAGACATTTTCAAATGTGAAGAAGCATCTTGAAGTCAATTCTACAGTTTGTGTTTTGAATGTGGTATTTTTTGTTAGCTTCTTATAATGGATTGTCCTAGAGAGGCAGTTTAGTGTTTGAAGAGAGCATGCCTCCAGTTGTGAGAGGGTTGTGTTTATGGAGGCATTTATCCAGTGGCTTCAGTCTACCGAGTTTGCATATGAGAGTCCAATTTAGTTGATTTCTACATATGTACTTCTAGTAACATCTGCATAGGTTTATGTATTATTGTGAGGCTTTCTTTTAAATTCTGCCCTCATAACTCAACCACTGCAAAGCAAATGATTAAAAAGCTGTTTCACTTTTTGGAAATATTTTTAGCTTTCGAGTGTGGTAGGATTTTTTTTTCAAACGTCCCTTACGCTAAATTTTGAAAAGGCATTTGCTAAAATGAGTAAGTTGGACAATATGGTAAAATTAAAAAAGAGAGTATTTCAATTCTACCTATCAGATCTTCTGAAAATATTATTAAACTATGAGAAGAAACTCAAAAATTTTTTCATTTCTTTTTTTTTTTTTTTTTTTTTTTGGTATTGGGGATTGAACCCAGGGGTGCTCAACCACTGAGCCACATCCCCAACCCTTTTTATTTTTTATCTTTCTTGGGGGAGGGGTACCGGGGATTGACCTGAGGGGCACTTGACCACTGAACCACATCCCTAGCTCTCTTTTGTATTTTATTTAGAAACAGAGTCTCACTGAGTTGTTTAGTACCTTGCTTTTGCTGAGGCTGGCTTTGAACTCATGATCCTTCTGTTTCAGCCTCTTGAGTCACTGAGATTACAGGTATGCATTACCGCCTAGCTTTATTTTTTATCTTGAGAGAGGATCTCACTAAGTTGCTTAGGGCCTCACTAAGTAGTTGAGTCTGACTTTGGACTTGGGACCCTCCTGACTCAGCCTCCCGAGTCAGTGGGATCATAGGCCTGTGCCACCATGCCCAACAGAGACTCATAATTTTTTTTAAATATTTATTTTTTTAGTTGTAGGTGGACAGAATATCTTTATTTTATTTTTATGTGGTGCTGAGGATCGAACACAGTGCCTCATGCATGCTAGGCGAGCACGCTACCACTGCACCATAACCCCAGCCCCGAGACTCATATTTTTAAAAATGCAAGTGACAAACATGTTTTTCCCTACTGTGGTATTGGGGGTTGAACCTAGGGCTTTGTGCATGCTAGACAAGTGCTCTGTCACTGAGTCATACCCCAGCCTGAAAACCCCTGCTTTCGAATGAGGTAGTATGTAACCAAACTTTATAAAGGATAAACAACTTTGTAATTACAAGGACTTCTTTGAAGAAGCACATGCTCTTAGTCGTTCTTCATCCACAGAATCATGATTGATCATGATTTGGTGAGTGTTGTCTGACTCTATCTACAGTCTAGTAACAGATGTACTATGGCATTTATTCTGAAAAATAGTTTTTCACTCTACTGTCATCCACATTTTTACCAAAAATAAAGTAACACTAATTTGTTTATAAAATAATTTTAGCTTTATCAAATATGGCATGATTAATGTAAGTGCAGAAAGAATAGAAATTGACCACATAGGCTCATTTTTAAGTTTGCATTACTAGAATTTTATTTTCTTTTCTTTTTTCTTCTTTCTTCTTTTCTTTTTGCAGTGCTTGGGATAGAACCCAGAGCCTTGTATGTGCTACACAAGCATACTACCACTGAATTCACCACAGGCCCGTCTTGCTGGATTTTTAAATTTTTATTTATTTATTTTTGGTACCAGTGGTTGAATGCAGGGTCCCTTAACCACTGAGCCATATCCCCAGCACCCCACCACCTCTTCTTCTTTTCCTTTTTTATTTTGAGACAGAGTCTCACTAAGTTGCTTAAGGCTTCACTAAGTGGCTGAGGCTGGCTTTGAACTTGTGATCCTCCTGCCTCAATTTCCTGAGATTAAAGGTGTGTGCCACCAAGCCAAGCCTTAGTGGAACTTTTGATAAGGAATCTCAGATTGGACTTTTAAAAGCCTCTTGAGACTAGGACTCCAAACCAACATTTCCAATTGTATACTCTGAAATCTGAAGCACTGCTGGTCCCAAGCATTTCAGGTAAGGAATACTGCACGTATAATTTGTCTTAGGTGGCCTCATGTCACTTTCTGCTAGCTGTTGTAATAAACACAGGGAGTCTGCTGGGATGCCTCCTCAGTGAGCAAACAAAGTAAGAGGTCATCCCTGTAGAGCAGGAGAGGCACACCTCCAGGAGACTGAAGGGTGCTCTCTCTGGTCTTGAAGGAGCACGTGAGAGAAACAAGAGGGGCATCGATGAACTTGTGTGGCATGATGGTCTACATGTACTGTTGATGATGCTAGGTGACAGCAGGGTGGGTCAGCAGGAGTGCTAGAGAAGGCTAGACAGAGGTCTGCCTCTGTACACTTTTCAGAATCTAGGGGAACCTGTGCCTAAAGAGTACTAGGGTTTGTAAACACTGGAAATGAGAAATGACTGTCCTCTTAATGGCTCTGAGATCCCGAACAGATCACTCTCTCCATCTACACAGGTAAAACAGAGGTGTCACAAGGGCTAGCTGGTACACAGAATAACTAATTTCTGAACAAGTAAGTCCTCTATTATTGGCACAAAACCCTTGTGTGGCCTCAAATTACCTCAGTGGGTATTGAGGTAATTTGAAAGTCTTCCTGAGGTCTGTTGATTTTAATGAG
The DNA here is from genome assembly GCA_004024805.1 of Geosciurus inauris. NCBI lineage: Eukaryota > Metazoa > Chordata > Mammalia > Rodentia > Sciuridae > Geosciurus > Geosciurus inauris. Next base: position 66,549 of record PVHX01000508.1, read on the forward strand.
CTTTGCACTTGTTATTCCTCCAGTATCAGTGTTGGATGTGGCCCATGAGCCTTTGGGTACTTTAGTTAAATCAGGAGCATTTTGTGGATCGTCCTTCTCTGTGTCCAGAACAAAATGTAAAATGTATAGAAGATCTGGCTCAGACGGGTCAGGAAATTCCAGAGTTGAATCTCCATTAGCACTGGAGTTTTTACCTTACATAGAAGACCCTGTCCCATAAGTTGACCCAGGTTGTGTCATATAGCAAAAAGGAATATGTTTTTCAGGGGAAAAGAAAAAAAGGCATGAGTCACATGTACAGGTTAAGCTGATGTTTTAGGGGTTGCATTCTAGAGAAGTTCCTGATGCTGGCCCAGAGATCATTATAGGTTGCTGGTTACCATGGAGCTTCTGTAATTGCAGGCCATTAATTTGGAAACCTTTTGTTTCTTATCTAGTTTTTGAAGGTCCTTGGAAATGTTCTACTGTAATTACTAGTTAAGCCAGCCCTGTAGCTTCTCATCTTATCTTGTGTCTTTTTATGACTCTGTTGGCCTGGGGAATATCATTAGTTTGGTGTAAGCCAGAATGCCTTAAGGAAAGGACTTTCCTGTGAAATTTAAAGCTGCAAGACTCATCTTTCTTTTGCTTGCAGGTCTGGAACTGTTCAGTGTTAGTGAGAAACACTTCAGGAGTGGCTTTTCAAAAGGTCATTTGTGCCCTGCGGTGGCATACACCTATGACCCCAGCTACTTGGGAGGCTGGGGCAGGAGGATCTCCAGGTTGAGCCCAGCCTGGGCAATTTAGTGAGAGCCTGTCTCAAAATAAAAATAAAAAGGGCTATGTTGTAGTTCAGTGGTAGAGCACCACTTAGTTCAGTCTTCGGTAGCTGGGGAAAAGGGGTGAGGGGAATCCATTCTTTCCACAGTCCTGGAGGCTTGGGATCTAGGTGTAGATCTTAGGTGAACAGTCATGTTCATATGGAATGTTCCACATAAAGACCATTATAATTCTAAGTTAACTCATTAGTAATATTTTGCCACTTATGTCAATATTTAGTTTCCAGGGCCATAATTCTCATACCTGAAAAGGGGAGGTGTAGTGGAAGTTGATGATAAAATTCTGGGAGATTGAGAATCCCATTTTTACACATATCTTGGGCCTTTCATAGCTAAGATAAAAGCCTAAGAGGGAAAAACCCCACAGGGCTGTGTCATGTGATGCTTTCCCAGTGTTCCTTGATGCACAGACTTTTTTTCAGTCTGATGGTGACTTTACTCAGCCAGCCCATGCAGTAAGCAGCCCATGCTCCCATGGGAGGCTTATTTTTTGGTGGTGAGCGCTCGTAGCTTGTTGAGTGCCTGACCTGGGCCTCTCAGTCAAGCATTGCTTCTGTTGCCGAGATCCCTTGTCTCACTTAGCCAATGATTCGTCTTACCTCAGTGGAGAGAAGAGAAGAAACCAAAAGGAGAAAAACCTTAAATCCCAGTGAATTCCAAAGGCCTGAATTCACATCCTCTGCAACAACACCAGTTATTATGTCTGCTATCCAGTTACCTTTAGAACTACAGCTCTAGCCACTGGCTTTTTAGCCACCACAAACCCAAATTTCTGGTGCCCTCATAGCACAAACCTTTGGTATCCCCAGATTCAAAGAGAGAGAGAGAGAGGAAAAGAGAGAAGAGGTTCAGACCTGGGAGGAACTTCCAACTCCCAGGTCCCCATAAAGACGACAGAGGACCCTGAAAGGATATCAGTGGCATCTTCCCTGTGCTTCTCAAGGGGTCTCAGGGTCACAGAAATCTCCTTCAGTTTCTTTCATATGGTCACCAGAACTGTTGAAAGACAAAATGGCCACAAATTTAGTTGTGGATCTAATTGACATTCACTCATTAATACTGAATTGGGCAGCTTCCTTCTACAGAACAGAATGAGAGTTCCCACAGGGCAATAGCAGAACTGTGGAAAGAGCACAAGGGGGAAAAAGCTGATTGGTTAATATCTTAGTCCATTTTCTATTAGTATAATGAAATACCCGAGATGGGTAATTTATAAAGAAAAGTTTGTGTAGTTCACAGTTCTGGAGGTGAGAAGTCTGCAGCTGGTTGGCTACATCTGATCCCTGAGGGCGTTTTGCTGCTCCATGCATGGCGGAAAAGTGAGTGTGCACAGAAGTGTATGCAAAGAGAGAAGATAGGAGCAGCCTTGTTTCATAGGTTGTCCCCTCACAGTCACTTATCTGGTTGGTCCACAGGGAACTCACTCCTGTAAGGTGGCATTAATCTAATCATGAGAGCTCCAACCCCACGACTCCAAACATCTCCCCTTAGCCCCACCTCCCAGCAGTGCTCAACATGAGTTTTGGTGGGGGGAGGGACAATATTCAAACCATATCAGTTAATATCAGGTTACTTTTTTTGTACGGGTTACAGTAGAGGGGACTTCCTTATTATGCTGTTATGGTTTGAATATGTGGTGTCCTCCAAAAGATCATTTGTAAAACAATGCAAGAATATTGAGAGGTGAAATGATCAGAGCTGTAACCTAATCAGTGGGTTAATCCTCTTGAATGAATGAATTGGGTGGTAAAAAGGTAAGCAGGTAGAGTGTGGCTGGAAGAAGAGGGTCACTGGTAAGGTGCCTTTAGAGTTTATATTTTGTTGCTAGTGAACGGAGCTATTTCTCCTTCCTGCTGTCATGAACAGAGCAGCTTTCCTCCACCATGCCCTTCTACCTTACTCCAGGTCCAGAGCTAACAGTCAGGGTACCATGAACTGAACTTCTGAAACCATTAACCAAAATAAACTTTCTTCCTCTAATTTGTTTTTATTTGATATTTGGTCACAGCAATGTAAAACTGAAATACTGACTCAGGTTGGCTGGTACCAAGCTTCTACCACATGAACCCTTGGGGGGCACACTTAAACCATATCACCTTATAGCAATTGAAATCTCCTTCATTGAATTCCCTTCATTCAGCAATTGAATTCCCTTCATTCAGCCTCCTATTTCCAGGAAAAACTGGTCTGGTTTGGGAACTGTCTTCATCCCTAAAGCTTCTTTTTGGTTATGTAGCACTTAGCTTGAGTAACTCTATTTTGGTTAGATCTGGTCTTTGGGGGCCTACTACAGGAACTCAGTCCAAAACAGTGCCCTCCATAAGTTTTGTTTAACAAGAGTGAGGAAAAAGGAATCTGCAGGAGCTAAATCCTTGAGTAGGCTAAAGAGGATGGTAATCTCTGCAGCATGGCCAGATTTAGGCTTCCAGCCTTCCGGGTGATTCAGCAGGTATCACAAGCTGACATGTGTGCTGCCCTCTGAAATCTGTTCCTGGTGATCCAGACTAAAACCCTCATGTTCATCTCCTTCCCCTACTCACCCCCGTGTCATCCACTGCCACAGCCACTGTGTCTCCTCTGGCAGTTCTCAAGCCCTCCTTCTTGTCAGGCATGAATCTGCTTTTCTCCAAATCCACAGTTTTCTGAGTGCTCCCTGCTGTTTTTTTGTTTGGTTGGTTGGTTGGTTGGTTTTTTGGTACTGAGGATTGAACTCAGGGGTACTCGACCACTGAGCCACATCCCCAGTCCTATTTTGTGTTTTATGTAGACACAGGGTCTCACTGAGTTGCTTAGCACCTCACCATTGCTGAGGCTGGCTTTGAACTCACGATTCTCCTGTCTCAGCCTCCCTGAGTGCTGGGATTACAGGCTTGTGCCACCACGCCCAGCTGCTCCTTGCTTTTATTCTCTCCCTTGCCAATACATCCATACATCACAGCTAGAATGTTCTTGCTTTATAAAGCATGACTTTGCCCATGTTATTCTACTAAAAATAAAACCAAACCTTGTAGGCTGGCAGTGAGAACCCTCTACCCACCCTGCTTTTTTTATGCTAGGAATTGAACCCAAGAGTGCTTTACCACTGAGCTATATTCTCAGCTCTTTTTATTTTTTATTTTGAGACAGGTGCTTAGGGCCTTGCTTAGTTTCTGAGCCTGGCCTCGAACTTGGGACCCACCTGCCCTAGCTTCCTGAGCCACTGGGATTATAGGTGTGCACCATCACATCTGGCTAACCCTCCACATTTTTATTGGAACTGTCTTCCCTTCATTCAGCCTGCTGTTCTGAAGTTTTGCTACAGGACAAATCCTTGCTCAAGTACTACTATTCTGAAGCATTTCCTAAATGTAGCCTGTACCTTTTGGTCCCCCATGCCTTCAAATTCACTTCTGCCTCTGCCTTTCCCTCTCTTCTCTTACATCTTTCATATTTCCATGTGCTTGTTACCACTAAAAAATGGTGAGATTCACCTAAAGGTAGTGAAATGCCAAGGCCTTTGGTGCTGCTGCCTCCTTTTATCAGTTCTTTTAAATTTTCATGATAGTGATTTTTATTTGTATCTGTTATCTGTACCACAATTACCTCAGCCAGACTTGTTTTTAGGAATTGAGTACAGGAATGATTCACTCTTGGAAAGGAAGTTTCTTGGAGATGCCACTACCAGTTGTAGAGTTGTGAGGCACATGCCATGTAAAAAAAAAAGGATGTTGTGGGCCAGGCTTGGCTTCTCCCAGTAGCAGTTTCCTGTTGACCAGGCGGCAGCAGCAGGTTGAGGGCAAGCAGGCCAGCTGCCATGAGAGGCAGTGCCTCTGTTGAGCAGTTACTGATTCATGTGATGAACTGGGTGCGTCCTTTCATGCTTGTTGGTATTTGGGGGTGGGTGATAAAGACCACTGTGTGTGAAATTACTCTGAGTTTCCTCTTTTTTGAGCTGGAGGTGTCTTTTTAACAATTTTCCTTATAGTCACATTCTAAAAAAACAAATCAGAAGCTCTCTAAAGATTGTAGTCAAAGAAAAAGAATACTCATTAGAACGTGGAATTGCATGTTCTATCACCTCCACCACTCCCATTATCAGTGGCCTTGGAGCTGCTCCTATGAAGGCATCCTCAGGATTTTCTTGTGATGCATTTTGGCCTTCCTCCCATGATTTGAGACTAAATGAGGCATTAGGCATCTTTAACTTGTACCCAACTAAGCTTTTACAAATGAAGTTGAGCCAGTCATGTTGGTGCAACTTCTGTAATCCCAGCTACCTGGGAGGCTGAGGTAAGAGGATGGCAAGTTGAAGTTCAGCCTGGGCAGCTTAGCAAGACCCTGTCTGAAAGTAAATTACCAAAAAAAGGGCTGGGGATGTAGCTCGGTGGTAGAACAGGCTGGGTTCAATCCCTGGTACTGCAACACCAAAGGAGGTGTGGGAGTTAAGAATAAAGTTGACCATTGGCCAAGGGAAACAATTGCTTAGCTTTTTGAAAAGATAGGATTGAAAATTATATTCTTGCATAGTTTATGAACTCTGGTGATAAAGTATTTTAAAAAGTAGGCATTTGCAGAAAAAGAAAATGCAGTGACCATCTGATTTAAGAACATTCACTTCAGTTGTTGCAGGAACAGTGTCTGCCTGGCCTTTCGGTGGGCAGCTTGCCAGTCCTGCCTGGCAGCTGCTACTTGTAGCAAACTCTTTTGGAACATGAGGGGTATTGTAAACAAGAGTGTGGAATTCTGATTTGAGAATTCAAAACATCTCTAGATTTTCTGTAAACCTAGATTGCAAATAAATGATAAATGTCTTGTTCTTTGGATTAACAAGTCTTTTTTGGGAGCGGGGGGACTGGGGATTGAACTCAGGGGCACGCGACCACTGAGCCACATCCCCAGCCCTATTTTGTGTCTTATTTAGAGATGAGACAGGGTCTCACTGAGTTGTTCAGTGCCTCACTGTTGCTGAGGCCGGCTTTGAACTTGCGATTCTCCTGTCTCAGCCTCCCAAAGTGCTGGGATTATAGACATGCACCACCACGCCCAGCTCGGAATAACCAGTCTTTACTAAAGCAGCTTACCTTTGTTAGTACTGTTAACTGAGAAAAATATGTAATTACAAAAGTATGAGGGAAAACCTCAAAACAACTTGCTTTGGGTTGTCACAGAATGTTTATTTTATGATCCATCATCTATTTTCCTCTGTTCTGTATTTCCCCAGGAGATGTTGTATTTCAGCATCCTTAATTGACACTGACAAAAACAAACCAAAAGATTCCCGGAGGTTTGGCCCTTTTGTGACAGGATGAGTCGTGGGCCTCAATCCTTTGATATGTCCTTCCGCTATTGCTATTGAAAAGGAGAATAAAGGATAATTTTAAATTAAAGACCTTAAAAGTATTTATAAGTGGAGGCAAAATTGTATTAAGTGCTTGTATAAATTCATTCTTACATATGTAAGATGGTTCACAGCTGGCATTACAGTATTCTGCATTCTTACAATGTTTCAGTGTTTTAACAGTGTGAATTTTAGTAGAATTTTTGAGCCATAAAGTAGCAGAAATAACTGAAAATAGTTGCTTTTGACTAACTATATTGGCAATTTCAGTAAAGCACAAAAGATGTGTGAGCATTCAGAACTGGGTGTTTAAAGTACATAAATTATTATACTGTTAAGAGAAATTTCCACTGGGAATAGACTATTTTAAATTTGCATTTTCTTTTTTTCTTTTCCTACAGGAAGGAGCTTGAAACTTTCAAAGGTAATTTTGTGTTTAATTTTTCACTTTAAAAGTAGTTGAGAATTAATTGATGTCAGATGTTCCCTCTTGATGACGATGAAAAGAACTCATTCCCTTTTCTTTAAATCAGACAGTTTTCATCAAAAAGAAGTTTGCTTAATACTGTTTTCTTAGGTTTTATTTAATCACAAGTGGTCTTGATGTTCTCTTTTAACTCTACCTCATGTACCAGGTGAGAATTTCTGCCCATGACTGTTGTAAATAGTATATTAGGAAGACATAGTGCCAACTTGGAGATCATTGAGAATCATAGTTTCAGAAGATTGTTTTCTGTTGTCCAAAGTCTGGGTCTTGTGAAGAAGGGATAATGATGAAGACCAGGATGTGCCCTGCAGTGGACCCCCAGTCACTTAATGGAGTTTTCAGTGCCAGGTCCTACAGTCACACTATCTTGTGACTTTGATGGGTCTCTCCTTTTCAGGCTCAGCTTCTCCATCTGTAGAATTAGAAACTCTGATTCTGAAATTCAGAAAGCAGCTTAGCATTACCTTTTGACTTTAAGGAGCTTTTGAAGGAGGGACACTGGACAATAATTCTTGGTCATTTTGACCCTTACTGGTCATAGAGAAACCCCAGTGAAGCACAGAAAACTACAAACTCTCCAGTGGCTCTAGGCCCTTCCAGTTGCTGTTTTTCGATTATTCATTGTCAATTAAGTAATAGAAATCACTCTTCTCAGAGATGTTCATTTTAGGAGCAAGGAAGACCTTGAATTTTTAAATTCCTTCTGATTGATTTCATGCTTATTATATTTCACATAAACTAGCATTGACCTTTAGGTTTACTGAATGATTAAAGATTTTCCAGTGTATCATTTATAGTTGAATTGTCTATGTGTCTAATCTGTTTGGATGTTTTAGAAAAAATGACTAAGCCTCAAGGTAAAAGGTATAAAGATTTATTCTATGATGGCTATAGTTGAACAGACTTCTTTTGACCACAAAACCACTGCAGCTGTAGTAAATGATTAAGCTCATTGCCAGTTTGTTGAAAGTAATATTAGACCATCATGTGATAAAATGTATTATCATGGTTATCATGGTGCTTATTCAATTTATGAGCCACCACTCATGGACATTATTTTTCATCAGTGGTCTAAAATAAGATGTGAAATCCTCATAAATTTATCCTTTTCCTCTTTTTCTTTCTTTTGCTCATAAATTTCTCCTTTTCCTCTTTTTCTTTTGGTTGACTAGCATCTTCTTACATAATGTTAAGGGATGGAAAAAAAAGTCAAGTTAATATTAAAAGACAGGCAGGGACACACGTTATGTAAAATGTCAACTCTACTTGCATTTCAGAGCCGAATCATTCTTTTTTTAGTATGATGATATTCACAGAAGAGACCAGCAGGTTACAAAAGGTTAGGTGGTGTTGCATGTTACTTAATAGAATAATTCAATTTAGGCTAAAATATCTTGTTTATACACACATTCCTAATTATGTACAACATTTTAACAGTGCATCAAATCCATCCACAAACTAATTTCAGTTCTCAAATTTGAGCAAACCTAAATTAAGGATTGCATCGTATTTAGATTTTTAGTTTTAATGTTTATTAAAAATCATTTGCCCTTTTGCTGTGCCCAGATGGTTTTGATATTTTCTTTTAACTACAGCTGGTACATGTGGTAACATGTGCCAAGTAAGAGCTGCATACCTATAGTCCTAGCTGTTTGGAGGCTGAGGCAAGAGGATCACTTGAACCCAGAAGTTAACCTGGGCAACATGGCAAGACTGTCTAAAACAACAACAATAATTATTTCTTCTTGAGTGTTTTGCTAATATTTTAAAAGCATGAGTAAACTAATAACCAGAAATTAACTATACTGTCAAAGTATTTGTGGAGGAAAAAAAAAAAAAGTCTAAAAATTCATTTAAGCATATTATAACAATTTCGTATTTTTTTGAATGTTGCCTCTTTTTTTTCCCCCTTCTTAGGTTGCAGGAAAATAACAGATGTTACTTCCCCCATTTGCTTTCTTTGACTTGTATTTAGAAGGCCTTTTCCAAATTGGGGAAACTTTTGGGGACCAAATCACAAAACTAAAATCCCTAAAAGTTAGTAATACAGATGAGTATCATTCACCAAGTTTTGGACTCACTTCTGTACTTCATTGTGGTGAAATGAGTAAATTCAGCCTTTCACTTCTACTTATGCAAATCTTTACAGTATTATTAAAACCAGTTTAATTGTTTTAATGTTGTTAATTGTTTAACAACAACCAGTTTGTTGTTTTAATGTTGGTAGGAAAGTTTCCTCTGTAGGAAAGTTTCCTCTGTTCACCAAATATCACATTGCTTTGACCTGTTTAGTGACAATCCTTTGCATATTAAACCATAAAAAAAAGAGAATAGTATCTTATTTTTCTTCTACATTTTCCATTGGTGTATTATAGTATATAATGATGGGATTTGTTGTCACATATTTGTATGTGCACACTGTATAACAATATAATTTGGCCAGTATCACCCCAGCACTTCTCCCTTTCATCCCCACCTCCCACTCATTGGTCCCTATCCTCTAAACCGATCTCCTTTTGATTTTCATGAGATCCTGCCCCTACTTTTCTTTTTCCTTGGAGAGTAGGATCTTAAAAGTCCTAATTTTGTTTCCATTGGGGAAGAAATCCTATTGTTGTAAGCACATATAAAGAAGTTTTTCATAGCCCTTAAAGACATTGCAAATTGGCTATGAGTAGACATGTGTATTATTCAGGGATTATTAAAAATTTTCCCACTGTAATTTTTTAAATAGATTGTAATTTCTTGTATAAACTTTAAAATTTTCCTTAACATTTTCAAGTAGAAGTCTAGAAATATCGTGCCACTGGAGGAAGCGGAGGTGAGGAGATACAGGGCAGGGTCTCATTCTCACCTCTGTGCATTTGCTCTTCTGCCTTCACATAAAGTGCTTTGCCAAATTCACTGCTCTTCTCCATTTCCACTGTGAGACATACCACCTGGTACCTTCAGTGTGCTGAGTGCTTGTGCCTGGCAGGCTGCTGGCCAGTGCTCCCAGATACTAATCTCCACCAGTTCAATTGAATGCTGGCCTGGCATGAGTGGTGTTGGCTCACAAAGTCATACTAGTTATTATTGTAATGTGCAGTTTAACTGAATGTTATATGACACAATGAAACCTCAATGCTATGGAGAACTATAATAAAATGAAGTTGGCTGGTTTGGAAAACATATAGGTAAATAGTTCTTTGAATTTGTTGCAAAAGGTATAGCTAAGAATTAGAAAATATTGGGGGAAAATAATTTTAAAAAGCTCAAAAGACTCTGAACACAGATTGTGTGATATATCCTAAATTTCTGCTCTGCTTTAAAAAATACTTATGCAAGAATTTTCAGTCAATAGACCTATATGCAAAGAATTCATGAATAAAACTAGGGTTATATTTTAAGTTAAAGTATTTGTATATGTTTTTAATGGATTCCAATATTAACTGGTTTTTGAAAAGTGAAATGGCCAAGAGGGGACCAAGTTGTATCATATAAGAAGAGTCCTTGTGATCTGATACTCAGTGTAAAATTACCTGACCATAGCAGAAATGGGACTAACAGAGTGCACACATGCAGGAGTAAGGAGGTCACCACCACAGTGAACAAGATCACGAGAGCACTGGGGAGAGGCAGCAAAGGCCAGCCTGTTACCATATAATCATGTGTAAGGCTTGGCTCTGGAAAACATAGCGTTTGGATAAACAGGACCAGCATGGTCTGAGAAACAGGAGGAAGACCTAACGACAAGGAAACCCAGAGAAGTTTAAAAAAAGGAGAAGTAAAAATCACTGATAGAAGTTTTGCAAAGAAGTTGAGCAGGATGGGGAGATCCCACTGTATTTGACAATGAATAGGTTTTATTGGTGATGTGAAAGGGCTGTTTATAAAGGGAGCATCCAGATTGTGTTGCTGAAGGGAAAATTAAGAGAGAAAGGGCATGTGAACTACCTGTTCTTTGGTGAATGGAAAGAAATGAAAATGCAACCTGAGGTAGGACCAGGGTCAAGGTCAAGGAAGAAGGTGAAATTGAAGATGTGAAAGAGGTTGATTAAGATCTTAAGATGGAAAGAAATGGTGTCCAGATAAGTCATATTTGGAGAGGATCCAGAGACATCTCTTTCCCTGAAAGAGGAAAAGATGGTTGATAAAACAAGGAAAAGTTGACTTGAAGGGCTGAAGTAATTTTGGGGTGAATTCATGTAAGGAAAGATAGTTTGAATTTTCAGGTCTAGGCTCAAAAGTAGAAATAAAAACTAATATGCTTTAATTAGCACAGAGTTGGAGATGAGAAGAGCATAAATAATGGCCCTGCAGGACACAGTAGTCATGGGTGCCAATAGGAGCATCATTGACGTAAGTAGCCACAAAGTTCAGGTTGAACAGGAGAGGCCTGACTAGACCAGCAGAAGAACACTTTCAGTGTCAAGGTAGAAGAGGACTCTCAACAAGGAATTCCTGAACTTGTGGCCCAAGAAGGAATTTCTGTTTGAGGTCTTATAGGTGGAGCAATTCCCAGCTAAATTTGAGTAAAAATAGAAGTCATCCAATTGAAGAGGTCATCCAGACCAGAGAGTTTGTCTGTTAGGAGTCTCACTTGTTTCAATGACCATTTGATGCAGGTTGTACATATTACCATTGTGGCAGCCCTTATCAATGTCACAAATCAAATTGGTGATGATAGATGTTAAACTTGAGTAGAGTTTGTTGGGTCAATTTAGGAGTTAGCTTAACACATAAGGCAAAACTATTTGGCTTCCATTTGGTAATATTTAAGTGATGGAAATTTAGATTGATTGACATGACTGTCCTGTATTCTCAAAGAGCTAAATGATGTGTCATCTTATAGGATAGAAAAGCAAATATGTGATTGATTATAATCTAGGGATAATAGAAATAAGCACATGAAGGAGGGAGTAATCAATTAGAGGCAAGGACACTTGATCTGAATGATGAATACTCAGGCTGCAAAGGATAATAAGGACATTGAAGAAAGAGGAAAGAACAATTGCAAAGATGCAGAGATTTTTTTTTATTTCAGGAATTCAAGTTAAAATTTAGTTTGCTGAAGGAACTACAAATAATTTGTCATGGTTGAAGCATATGGTGTGTGGTGAAGTGGTGAGGGATGAAATGGACACGTAGGCAGAGGACAAAATGATGCACAGTGTTTGGACCAGTGGTCCCCAGAGAGGGGTGTGAGCATGCATGTGTGTGTGTTTTGTGGTCCTGGGAATTGATCCCAGGACATACTAGACAAGTCCTCTACCACTGAGCTACATCCTCAACCCTTTTTATTTTGAGACAGGATCTCACTAAGCTGTCCAGGCTGGCCTCAAGCTTGAGTCTTTCTTGCTTCAACCTCCTGAGCCACTGGGATTAGTCATGAACCACCATATCTGGCTCAACTAATCTTTTTATTTTATACCTTTTTTTTCTTCAATCTATCTTCTATATGATCCTAGAAAACCCACTCTAATATGCCAATCTGATCTTGTTACCCTGAAACTCTTTTGGTTTCCCCACTTCTTGTTCACAGCTGCAACCATTACTAAGTTCCTTTGATCATGTATCCCAATGATGAGCAAAATTTTGTGACATGTACCCCCAAATATGCATATTCACATATCATATAAATGAATTCTTATATTAATTTATTACATAGATTGTGTATAAGATATTATACACAAAATTGACAAAGGACAATGTAAAAGAAGAAACAACTTTCTCTCTGCTTCCTGGTTTCCACACCCTTCTCTCCACCACACCCTCTGCCATGATCTGCCTCACCTCAAACTCAGAGCCGTGTAGCTAGCCGATCATGAACTGAACCTTTGAAACCCATGATCCCTGCCCTGTATACACCTTATCAAGTTGCCTTCCAGCTGCTACTGTGGAGCCTTAGATCAGGCTCTCTTCTTCTTCTTGACATTTACCATGGACCCCTCTCTCATCCTAATGCTGAATACCCTTAACTGCAACGAGTCAATTTGAGGGAGGAATGGTAGGTAGTCAGCCTTGGGCATGTGGGTGGGGGAAGGACAATGAAGGATGATAACTTACAGGGAGGACATCACATGTACATCAAATAGAGTCCATAGGTCACAGGACAGGGACCTTTATCAAAAGACACATCTAAAAACTGGGAACTCATATGCCAAAACTTTCCCAGCCACAGTTCATTATAACCCCTGAAGGGAACTATTCTTTCAGGATTGTCACACATACCCCATGTGACCAGATCCTCATGACCCTCACAAAGGAAATTTACTGAGGGCCATACGAGGGTAAGGGGGAGATGGGAAATGGGAGTGGGAGATGGGAAACTAAGGCAAGAGACCCAAGGAACCCAAAGCCCTTAAAACCGCAGACTCTGGAAGAGCCGCACTGGTTTCCTTGGAGTGAGTCCCTGCAGTGACTATACTATACATTATCCTCACTTCTCACTTTCTAATAAACTCCTGGTTGTTGCTAAATTAATTAATTAATTAAATGTAGCACAAAAGGTAAAAACCAGGGCTAGGACTGAGGCTATTGGTACAATGCTTGCTTGGCATACATGAAGTTTTAGGTTGGACTCCACCACCAATGCCAGGAGAAAAAAAAATAGAAAACAACCTAGGGAGACATATATAATAGCTACTCAGGGATGACTATTTAATTGGATCAAATATTATACAGTTGCATAAATGATGCTTTAAAAGCATTTTAAATGATTAGACTTAATACTGAACATAAAATGCAAACTATTCAGTTAAAATTTTAGTAGTGTTATGGATCTCAGGATTATGGCTTATCAAGTAGAATATGAAACATCTGTAAAATATGATTCTATGCAATGTCAAAAGGCCATAATTTCAAGTGAATCTATACAGTATATACTATGTTCTATGCTTATATTTTGCTTGTTGTAACTGTTAAAAAAAATTACCTTTAAAACAAGAAAGAAACAGAAGTTCTAGCCAGGCATGGTTGTGTATGCCTGTTATCTCAGAAATCCTGGATACTAAGAGACTGAGGCAGGAGGGTCACTTGAACCCAGCCATGACCAGCCTGGGCAACATAACAAGACCCAGTCTCACTTATAAACAAACATACATACATACATACATTAGTTGAAAAGCTATTAAAAAGATTTTAATGAAGGCCATAGTAGAATGGGAAGAAAGATGCAGATTTGATAGATTGTTCCTTTTTGTTGATGAATTCATATTCCACGTGTGACTATACCATGTTTTTGTTTATTCCTGCACCAGTTGATGGACAGTTGGATTATTTTCAAGGTTAGGCTCTTGTGATTAATGCTGCTGTAAATATTTCTGTGCAAGATTTTGTGTAGCTTTGTATTTATATTTCTTCTGAGTGTATAGACGACAATTTGTGGATCATATGATTGTTTAGCTTAAGAAGTGGTGAACCTCTTTTCCAGAGTGTACCATTTTATATTCCCATCAGCAGTGCATGGGGGTTGTAGTTTCTTCTTAACCCTAACAGCTCTATTTATTATCAGTCTGTTATCCATTCTTAATTTTTGTGTTTGTGTGAGGCGAGATTCTCAAGTTCATTTGTTTACATATTGACACATGGCTGTTTCAGAACCAATTTTTAAATATATATATAAGTGTGTGTATATATATATATTTTTTTTTAGTTGTCAATGGATCTTTTTATTTTATTTATTTATATATATGCAGTGCTGAGGATCGAACCCAGGGCCTCCCATATGACAGGCAAGTGCTCTTCACTGAGCCACAACCCTGGCCCCTCAAAACCATTTTAATAGACTATCTTTTGCCACATTGAATTTGGCCCCTTTATAGAAAACCAATGAACATAAATATGAGTTTATTTCTGGGCTCTCCATTTTGTTCCTTATTGCCAATACCACACTGCTTTCATTTCTGTATTGTTGTAAGTTTTGAAATTAGGAAGTCAAAGTCCTCCAACTGTTATTTTTCAGAACTGTTTTGATTATTTTAGGTCCTTTGTATTTCCATGTAAATTTGGGATCACACTGACAATTTTTTTAATTTAAAAAGAATTTTATTCTAATTTGTTATACATGACAATAGAATGCATTTTGACATATTATATATAAATGATTGCTTAAACTATCATATATAAATGGAGTATAGCTTCTTCTGGTTTCACATGGTATCTTTTTTTAAATGCCTGTTGTAATCTTGATAGAGATTATGTAGCATCTATAAATCAGTTTTGGAAAAATTGCCATTTTTTCACTATTGATTTCTAACCCATGAACATAGAATGTGTCCCTACTTATTTAGATCCTCTTTCTCAGAGGTAAGGATGGCAGTGGTGTCACTGGTTGGAGAGCATTTCAAGGATGTGTCAAGAAGCAATATCACATTGTTGCAGAGAGGGCAAAGTGAAGTATAGTCTGAGAAGGTCTTTGAACTTGGTAATTAAGCACTAATTGATGATTATTTTTGGGTGGGGGTACTGGGGATTGAACTCAGGGGCACTCAACCACTGAGCCATATCCCAGCCCTATTTTATATTTTATTTAGAGACAGGGTCTCACTTTTACTGAGGCTAGCTTTGAACTTGCGATCCTTCTGCCTCAGCCTCCCGAGCCACTGGGATTACATTGTGCCCAACTAATTGGTGACCTTAATGGGGACAGTTTCAGCAGCATGTGTGCATATGGGAATTAGGGATGGAAACCAGATGGCAGAAGACTGGAATGAGTGGGATGTTTTGCCTACTCCATCATTGTGACCCTTGTGCTCGGCACATTGGTACCTAATAAAAATTTCAAAGAGTGAGGAAGCAGAGACAGTGCTTTTAAAAACTGGAGCTAGCCGGGGATGTACCTCTGTGCTAGAGGGCTTACCTCACATATGTGAGTCCTTAGGTTCAATTCCAGTACCACAAAAAAATAAAAAATAAATAAAAGCTAACAGAGGTAAATGAGAGGTGGAGGAGAGAGGGATTAGACTGAATGGAGGAATGTTTTTTTTAGGGGTTTGGGAGAAGCTTGAGTGTGTTTTGTATGAAAAGGGAGAAGAGGCTGTAGAGAGAGAGGTGGAAGGTAAAGTGAGAGGTGCTTGTTGATGGAGCTGCAAGAGGGGGTGGGATTTACAGCATATTGTTTTTAAAACAAGAAAAGACTTGACAAGTGTTTCTAACTATTGGAATTGTAATGATTTAAGATACTTATTAAAAATACATAGCCCATTCCAAGCCACTGGTTAGTGTTGCTGAATTTGAACCTTTAGGCCAAAGCTACACCAAAAATGAGGTGAGGGAAACTTGAAGATGCCTTATATATTATAAAATGAGCCATATTCTTAATTTCTATGTTATTATTTTCAGAGAGTAAGATTTCTTCTGTCTTTTGGTGGGTTACTAACACATCTTTGTGCCTAGATGACAGATTCAGAAGGATTTAGTATGTTCTTGGCATCCTCCCCCTGCAATTTTGAGCAGCATTTGGTATGGTCCCAGATCCGTGCATATATCTTTGTACACCAGAATCCCTGAGAGCTTGCATTTTGCTTTTATAGAGGCAGTAGATTCCTATGTATGTCTGCTTATGCTATCAGCAAAAAAATATTATTTCTTTGGATAAACCTGCTTCTGGCTCCAGCCTCGCTTCCTTTGTTCTACATCCCTGAAGATGCAGATGAGGGCAGCTGCCTGGTAACTGGAGGTTTCACCTAACCAGCATTGCTTCTGTTTACTTGTTCAGTTCTCACATCCATGTCATCTCCAGGACTTACCGAAAATAGTCAGAGGAATCCCTGTAGGTGGAACTTTATTTCGTGTTTTTCCTTTGCTGCTTTTCTTTAAAGGTGTTACCTCCATGCTTGGGTACATTGCTGTAATTTGTATGGCATATAGATGCTATGTTATTAAAAGGAGGGAATTAAATTTCAACCTGATTTGAACCTGCCAGAAGTACATTTTAATGAGAAAATCAATATTTTTATATTGCCAGTAATAGTTAACTAAATTAATATCTAAAACAAGTAAAAAATGTTGCATGGAATTTGGAACTTTAACATTTATAATATATATCTTCTCATCCATCAGGTGAAATTAACCAAGCAAGCATTTTTATGAAGCAGCATTTATATTAAAAAATAAATATGAAATACCAAGAAAGTAATGCACAGCTGTTAGAATAATGAGTCCATTTCTTCTGGTGCAGCTCCATAAAACCAATTCAGCATCCCTGCTGCTAACACGTTCATTTCCCAAGAAGTTAATATAGTTAAATATGTGAGCTATATTCAGTGACAGAGAAAAGTTAAAATTCGTTTCATGCTATTATGTGGGTTCATCTAAAATGGCTGATTCTCAAAGTGGGTTTTAAAAATGTCATGATGCTTCATATGGGTTAAAAAAGTACACATTTTTTCATGATTTTAAAGAACTTAAGTGCATTTTTTATCACCTGTAGTCAGAGGACATGGTTTTAATGATGTGTGATTTGGCATTTTCATATTTACATATGCAAGGAAATTAAAGTTAAGGAATTTGTTGCAATTATACCTTAAACAATCATTATGAATTTTTGTTGGTGTTGAGCAATAGGTTATTCTATCCATGGAGTGACTGAGGAAGAATTTCCAATAGCTACTGCTTATTAGAAATATTAGAAATAATACTTCTTATTAGATCTTTAATGGGGGGCCATACTTTATGACATACTATATGTATCATGTCCTGACATGTAGAAGCTTGCTTGTTTTTAAGTGGAAAAAATGAAAGAAGTGCATGTTGTCACTAATCTTTTAGTCCATCATGGTTACTCTGATTTTGGATTACATGTTAGGACAAGGTACATCAAAGTTGAAGACAAATTAAGAGATAAGTTTATTCTCCCCCCTGCCCATCATGTCAATTTTTTTTGTATAGCCTAGCAAAGCTCTTCAAGCTATTTAAGCCTAGACTCGTGTGTGTGTGTGTGTGTGTGTGTGTGTGTGTGTGTGTGTGTGTGTAGAATCAAACCCAGGGTTTCCCTCATACAAAGCATGTGCTCCACCACTGGGCTCTGTCCCAGCCCTGTGCTTAAGGCATGTTAACTGGAATAAACTGATAGCTTAGGAATTCATTATGGAATTGAAGTATTAGTGGAATGCAGTTGTAGCAGAAGTTATTCCACATTCTTGTTCATTACTTAATGCTAATCAGGAAAAAACAAATGAGAATGGAGGTAGTGAGAACCTTAGTCTTTATTTTTTAAGTACTGTTAGAGCATGTGTAGCAAATGATAGGTTTTCTCTCAGTCATATTAGCATGGTGGTTCTAAGAATGAAGATTTCAGTATAGGCATAATTTGGTGATAAATTTCAATATTTTATATTATTCATCTAAGAAATTACTCCCTGAAAGTCATTATTTGTTGGTGAATATGACAAGATTTTTAAGTACCTGCTCATTATGTTTTTGTCACATGTCAGTATACACATTTATTTGTTTTTTAAAAGCTGGTTTATATTTATGTAACAGTGTTTAAAGAATGTATCTGTGCTGTTTTGTATTTATGTAACAGTGTTTAAAGAAAGTATCTATGTTGTGTAGTACAGAAATATCTATATCCCGATCTAATTTCGGTTTTGAGACAGTTTATTTTTTAGACCTAGTTGATTTATTTTAATACCCTGTCATAAAATGTCATACTGTGGCATGGCCTGGAACTCTCCAAGATGATGTTTTGTGTAGAAGAGGAATTGGCACTCTGACAGCTTGCTTAGGCTAACTACATAAAAATAGAGTCTGAGATTCTGGTGGTGATGCTTAAGTGTTACTTTCCTGTGATTTCTTGGAAAGATTATATACCACTGTTGTATGATTGATAATTATAGCAATAGAGTATTTTAGGAATAGATCAAGACAATTTTTGTTGTATATCATATATGTTTGCTATCATGAATAAATACAGCAATTCTGCTTCATTACTTTTTTGCTGGAATATGGTATAAACTTGACAGCAAAAATTATACCTTTTACAAGCTAAATTCCAGCACCACAAAAAGGAGAATTCTGTGAAAATTTTACCTGTCAGGCTCAAAAAGAGGTCTCAGCTGTTGAATTCATGTGGCGCTTCATGATTTTGTCTGAGCTTTATCACTTGAAGGTTTGTGCTGCATTGGAACCTGTGGGGTTTTACAGCTCTGGGCATTCAAGTGCTGCGGATGGCAGGTGGAGTTTGTACCTTCTCAGAAAACTGGTGGTTGCAATGGGTTTCATAGACTTCTAGGGCAAGGGAGAAGTCAAGCAACCAGCTGAGCTGAGAAACTTGCTCCTACTTAAATAGCGATCTGGCTTTCCCTGTATAAGTTTTGCCCATGCTGTAAATACAGTATGTGAAATAGGGCTAACTTGATCACATTTGAAGAATCAGTGTTTATCCTACGATAGGGGAAATAGCTAAAGAAACACACACTACTGAGCTATTCATTTTTCTGTTTTTCTTCAAGATTATTTGTTTATGAATTTATTGAATAGAGAGAGAGAACCCTGGAGATAGAACCCACATTAAGAATGTAGGCTGGGCTGGGGTTGTGGCGCAGTGGTAGCGTGCTCGCCTAGCCCGCGTGAGGCACTGGGTTCGATCCTCAGCACCACATAAAAATAAAAAAAAAATAAAGATATTCTGTCCACCTACAACTAAAAAATATTTTTTTAAAAAAAGAATGTATGCTAGGCAGGTATTCTACCACTAAGCCACGGCCACAACCCCAAGAATTATTTAAATTATTTGTATAAGACAACAAAAAAGTTAGCATAGGATACTTACTAATATGCCTTTCACTTTCAAGTCTCTAATTGCAGTTTTAAAAACTTATGAAATAAATACTATAGTTGTAAATAAGCTGGAAATGAACACTCAAAAATTAGTATGTGAAGATGATTATTCAGTTCTAGTTAGATTTATTTTTAATTGGAAAGTTTAAATATTTGTGATATTCAATGATTCAGTAATTTCAAGGACGTGATTTTAAAAAAATATATTGGGGCTAGAGATACAGCTCAGTGGTTCACTGGATTCAGTCCCTAGCACCAGCAAAAAGCAACATTGGAATGTATCAGCTTATAGTCAAAACTTGTTCTTTCTTTCATTTAGTAAGATTAATGTGGGGCTGAAGATGTGGCTTAATGGTTAAGAATGATACCAAATCCTAATACCAAAAAGAAAGAAAGGAAAAAAAAAAAAAAAGCTGGGTGTGGTGGCACACATCTGTAATCTCATCAGTTCTGGAGGCTGAGGCAGGAAGATTGCAAGTTCAAAGCCAGTCTCAGCAATTTAGTGAGGCCCTAAGCAACTTAGCAAGATCCTGTCTCAAAATAAAATATAAAAAGGTCTTGAGATGTAGCTCAGTGGTTAAGTACACCTTGGGGTTAAACATCCAGTACCAAAAAAATAATAATAATAAGCCAATGTGGCATAGAATATCAGAACTACTATTAGAGATATGTGAGTATATACTGTTATTTTTATTGAATTTATAATGTATCAGGGGCTGAGTGTGTGGCTTATTGGTAGAGTATGTACTTAGCATACGGAAAGCTGTAAATTCAATCCCCAGCATCAGAACGAAATTATAATAGAGAAAAGAAGGAAACCATTACTTATCAATCATTTAAAATGTGTACCAAATAGCTGGGCACAGTGGCACATGACTGTGATTCCTAGCTAGTCTGGAGGCTAAGGCAGGGGGATCCCAAGTTGGAGGCTGGCCAGGAGAATTTAGCGAGACTCTGTCCCAATAAAAAGGGCCCAGGATGGAACTCAGTGGTAGGGCACTTGCCAAGCATGTGTGAGACCCTGAGTTCAGTCCCCAGTACCTGCCCCCAAAATGTTCTATGTGCTTTGCATTCAGTTAGCATATTAACTTAGTATCACAGCAGTTAATGTGTGATGAGAAAACAGATTTGAGAGTTAAATGAATCACCTAGCTAGTAATCATTTGAGAAGGGGTTTAAAACCCAGAAATATCTGCCCAAAACCTGTTATTCTCACTTTACCACAATGCCCAATGCTGAAAAGTAAACAGAGAAATACATAAAAATGCTGTGTTCCCATGATGTTCAGTTTTCCTTATGTATTGCTTTTATATATAGTCTCTTTCTCTCATTCTCTTTCTATACCAGATAAATTTATATTTATAAACTTTAACAACTAGTTAGCTTATTGGGATTTCATCTTTTACTCCACTTTAATTACTTATTGGTCTTGCCATGTTCCTCTTCTTTCATTATACTAGCTATTTTAAAGATATGAACAAAACCCCAGTGTTTAAAAGAAAGAAAGAAAGAAAAAAGGCTGATTTATGCTCCATAGCTTCAGAAGTATTCTTTTGCACTTGGGATCTAGGGTGAGGTTCAATGAAAGACTGGAAGAAAGTCTGTCAAGGCCTCCAGGGCACCTCCCTACTCTGTGCCTGAGTATGACATGAAATATTTGATTGTTCCTCAAATAGTCTTCTCTAGTTCAGATCGTGATTTTTGAGTAACAATTTTAAAAGAATCCCAGATTGGGTCCCTTTTTTCTGTTCTAGCATCATATCTTAGAAAAATGTTAAATCCTATAATCCAGCCTCCCATGCCATGTGAACTCCATCTCTGAGCATTTCTGAAGGGTGTTCATCTGCAGTATATTTTTTAAAATGATTTTTAAAGCAGTACATCCCAATACTAGATAATTAAGAAAATACATAAAGTTCCCAAGAAAAATTAGTCACTAGTCAGAAATAATTTCAAACATCTTGAAGTTTGTATACATACATAATACACATGTATGAATGTATCATCCAAAGTTTGTTTTGTAACATTACAAAATGAGTATCATCCCACATCATTAACAAATTTTTTAAAAATATCAGTTCCCCATAATTGGAAATTTAGGTAGGTGCTAGTTTATGCCAATTATAATTTTTGCTATAATAAGCATCTCTGCATACACATCTTCTTAGGGTCACGGTATTCAAGGGCCTACAGGTATGTTTTACAGTCCTTGTGTGTTGACCAACTTTTTAGAAATGTGCAAGTTCACACTTTTCAGTAGCAGTGTGACTGTTTTCAGTAGTAGTGTATGTGACTATTTTACATACTCTCATCTGAGAATTTACTTCCTGTCCTTACTAAAAAAATAAAATTTGATTATTGTTTGGGTTTGGTGGTGAGGTGAGAGGTGATACATTAACCTTCCATTGTAAACTATTTATGCTTCCGGCCACTTTCACTTGTGGTTTTAGGGTACTTGCAGATCTGAATTAGGTTGTTACATAGTAAAGCTGTTGTCACATTTATTGGGAATGTCTTTATTTAGGTAGTTATTTGGCTTTTTTCTTTTCTTTTTTTTTTCTTTTTTCTTTCTTTCTTTTTTTGCTTTTTTATTACACATAAAAATTTAGTATTTTTGTTTTCAGATGGATATCTTAAAAATTGCTTTTATGTATAGAAAGTTTTTTCCTAATATGAAGAGATAAATATTAGCTTATAATTTCTAACAGTCTTTATTCTAGTTAATTTCTACTTATTTTAATTATAGATAACCTAGTGTTTACTTTGTTGTATAGCATGAAGTGAATACTCAGTTTTTTTGCTCTACAGAGCAATTAATTTTTCTAGTACTATGGAATAACCTTGTGCTGTTGTCTTGCTATGTTGTTGACACAATCTGATCATTTAAAGTCAGACCTGCTTGCATGGGGCCCACGCCTGAATAGCTGAATGTAGCCAGGGAGAAAGACACAGCCCTTCCTAAGGCCCCCACTCTTGAGCCTGTCCTTACCTCACCAGAGCCAGCAACCCTATTGCATTTCCTTGCCCGCCCTTTTCTCAAACTACCAACATCCCCTCCCTGCTCCTTAGTCCTCATTGATTTCCTCTGATTTCACTGAGCACAAGGTGCTATCTCCAAATGCAGGAGGCACAGGCATCAGGAAGCTTACCAAAGAGAACAGAGATGCCAAAAGTTTTTCCTGTCCTGAAAACTTTAAAGATGTATCATTTTCTGCATTTATTTTGAACCAGTTTTTTGAGAAGTGTTTTTCTCACCAACCTACATAATAAAGTTTAAAAGAAAATATATGCCCACCTGAAAGCTATTTTGGCCACCAGGTCCAGCAACTTTAGAGCACTTTTTTCTTCCTGGGTCCAAAAGAAGGGCATTTTTTAGTATGACATTTTTGCTTCTACGATTGCTAATTCTATTTGTGCCTATACCAAATATCAAATACCAGAATGCCAGCTCTAACTGGAAATATTCCTGTAGAATTAAAAAAGATGTTCTATAGTTGCTTGCCTTACAAGTGATTTGGGAGAATAGTGGCAACATCTGAGGGGATGAGTGAATTATTTGATTTTCTTTTTCACTCATGAGTTATTGGGTGGCTAGCACCCCACAAGAATAGTTTCCTGCTCTGAAGGTGATGAGCCACCTGAGAAAAGAAAATCTGAAATAATTAGTTAAGAAATAAGAGACAGAGACAGAAATTAGGTTCCAAGAGGTAGAGTGTCTGATAGGTCTTCCAGTCCACGTGGGAGCTGGAACAGAACAGCTAGAAAATAGCTCCAGTTCTTTATTTAAGGGAGAATACAGCAAAGGCAGGGATAAGGCTTCAGCGGGTAGAGTCTTGCTTCATGGTGTCTTGCAGTCAACAGGTTGATTGGCATTTTGGCAAGCCACACCTATCTCTGAGAGGCTCAGAGGCTGTGTGGCTAAGTAGCTCCAATAGCTCACCCCAGCTCCAGTGCAGTGCTGAACCTGGCAGAGCTAGGTAGGATATCGTGTGTATTGGGCCATCTCAAACCAGCAGGAGTACCACTGGGAGTTCTCAGATACCAGACTTTCCTACCCAATGGCTTCCATGACAATTTGGTTTATGCACAGTTCACAGATGGTTTTCGGCAATGAGTTGCTCCGATTCACTCTTTTCTTGGATTGCTTTGTCTCAGTACCAGTGATTACCTTCCGAGAATTTTGTATCATTATACTGTAAAGAACAGATGTTTTATCTTCTCAGACTTGTGAGAAGCAAGTTTATATTACTGTACATTTTTTGTAAAGAAAAAAAAAATCACACTGGAATAGAAGTAAAAAAAAAAAAAGGTTTTCACTAACATCACAATAACGCATGCCTTTACAGGGCTTATTTGGATTATGTAGTTATGATAAAGAGAGAAAACATGACTGTTTTCTGGAATAAGACATCTGGAGCAGCATGACAAGGTCATTTGCTTTGTATTCAGAACATAATTTATCTTAAGAAAAATATGTTTAGATTTTTTTTTAGATTTATGTTTTCTTAAGAAAATTATGTTTAGATTTGTAAAAACAAATTCCTTTCAGTTCTCTAGTCAGACCTGTGATCTCATGATAGAAAACATTCAATCTGCAATCAGCATCCTCTCACTCTAATTTTAGGGTTGTATTAAATAGTGCCAGGAAACTTGTGACACTCCATTTTAATTGAGAGAAATATTAGAGGATTGTACCACTGGCCAATAAGTAAACTTTTTTCCCTGTCTGAGTAACTCTGGAGAAGCTCCTCCTTTGCATCATCAGACACTTCATCACCCACCTCCTTCTCCCCCACAGCATTTTTGGGGAATTTGGTTGGAACTGGTTGCTGAGGGCGGCACTCGGAGTTTTGGAGGTGGTATGTTTCTGGAGAGCGTGACTGTAGCCTTACTGCTGATAACTTTTGGTGAAAACTGTGTTTGTGGTAGACTGAAATCAGTGTATGCAAGGCATCCAAAGTTATTTGGATGATACATTGAGTCATCACCTTTATGTCTCAGAACTTCCTCATGGGCACCAGAGTCCTAGATCAGAGGCCCAACCCTGGCATTTCCATTAAGTTAGGTCTGTCCACTTATCCCAAAAACAAAAGAGAAAAGTAATAATGAGAAGCAGGAAGGAACTTTACATGCTTAGAGCCATACAGGGAAGACAGCCTTTCCAGCCCTATCTCCAGAGTACTAACTTGAGCTCCCAGGTTATATAGACGAGAGGACCAGAAGCATGCATTGTCCAGCAGTCTAGTCACACTGGGGTGGGTTGGTCTTTATCGCAGGCTTGGTCAGGCAGGGCCTTGTCAGAGGCACTGAGAAAGCTGCTGTTGCCTACCATTAGCTCCTCACAAGATGGTTATCCATCTCACCTGTTCTGGAATCCTGGGTGACTGACTTGGAGCATGTGGGCAAAACAGAAGCAGAGATGTCAAGGTTTTCTACATTTGCAGGCCTAGTGAAGAGTCAGTGTTTTTCAAAAAGCAGTTATTATTTGAATATATCATTATATGAATGTATCATCCATATAATTCTGGAAGCCTCCAAGTCCTTGTTATAGGAGCTTGCTATCTGCCCTCTGAAGTTTTGATAATTGAGTCTAGTGAAATAAACTGACAGTAAACAGTGAAGAGATGTACAGGGTTATTATGTGCACGGGGATATCACAAATGTGAATACCAGATAAACCAATGATATTTAGTAGCTTCTCTACTCTTGGGGTGGGGGGAGTGGGACTGTGGGTAATTTTAGAGGCAGAGTGAGGAGCAGGCAGTGGCCTAGGACAGAGTTGCCCTGGGCTGTGGGTGTGGTGTCAACTCCAGTCTGTATTAAGACTGTTTTCCCTCTTTGAGGAGATGTTAGGGAGGGGCCTCATGACAAATGTGTTCCTTCTGAAGGAACCCATCCTCAGCCAGGTAATGGAACTTAGAGAAGGTTCTTTCTGTGCTTGGTGAGAGGGCAGGGCAGGAGAGGTAAGGGAGATCTTTGTTCTAAGGCTGCTCCTTCATTTCAAAGCACTCAACCCCCGTGACAGCTGCCTCCTTGTAATCGAATATCCTTCTCTCTGCCATGCCCCCTACTGAGCCTCCATTACTCTTCTGTTAAGGAGAGCTGGCTTGACCAGAGGAATCCTTGGTGTTCTGAAAACGGCTGATTCATTGAGTAGAAACCTATGCGCATTGTTTGCCTTCTACTCTCACACCCGTGGGGACAGAAATAAGGGAGTGTCACTGGTATGGCCTGTGCAGCAGCTTTGTCACACCTGGCACAACGTGGAGCTGCAGTCGGTACTGGTGCAGGTCCTGACGGAGGCACAAGTCCTCCATTTATGTAAAATGTCTTTTTCTTCCTTGTGGTGTCACTGAAGGAGGTCAATGAAGTTCCCAGAGAGGTTGGGTGGGGTTCTTGACAGTCATAGCAGAAATGAACTTAAGGACATGTCAGAGGTAAAGACAGACAATTATTTAAGAAAGAGACACATTCAAGGTAGGATGCAGACCCTCTTGAGGGTGAGAAGCCGAGGAGAGCCCGAGGTCTGGGGTGGCGGTGGTGTGGAGCTGGGGCTGGAGTGGAGTCAGCAGAGCTTCCAGCAGGTTTTCTGGCCTTGCACAGTGCTCTCCTATCACACTGTTTTTTGCAGGCAAGGATTGGGCCAAGGCGCAATGGCACACACCTGTGATCCCTGCATCCCACAGGGCTGAGGCTGAGGCAGGAGGATTGCAAGTTGGAGGCCAGCCTCAGCAAATTAAGGAGACCGTGGGGTGGAGGGGACTGGGGGTGTAGCTCAGTAATAGAGCTCCTCTGGATTTAATCCCCAGATCCAAAAAACAAGCATGGAACCTGGAATCGAGCCAGACTGGGAATGCTGAAATCCCATGACCTCTGTGAGCCTTAGCTGCCTTTCTGAAAAATGGAGATGACAATAGGAGTGAACCCCTGAATTGATGCAGGTGAACTGATTGATCCATGGCAGGGGCTCAGCAACAGCGCCTGGTGTTTGTGTGACAGTGATGTGAGAGCTGCAGAGACAAGGCACGTGGCTTAAGTGATATGTTTTCCCCTATTTGGTTTCTCCGTCTTATAAGTTGTAAAGACAAAGAAAAAAATCAAGTCTAACCCTCAGATTACAGACTCTGGTTTCCTGTACATGATAAATGTGGAAAGGACAGTGCTACAGCCATTGAACAAAGGGCTTCAGCATTTACACACACGGGCCGGGTTTGCATGGGCTTTGTCATTTACAGCTGTATGTTCTTGGGCAAATAATAGCCTCTGAGTCTATTTGCTCTTCTATAAAATGGGAACAGTAGTAGTACCTACCATAGTGAAATTTTCCTCTGGAAAAAGGAAAAGAAAGATGCTGATAGTATCATGAAAATTAAAGGGCGATCAGTAGAGAAGAGGAAAGGGACTAGGGCAGGGAGGAAGTGAGGAAAAGGGGAAATACTGGGGAATGATATTGGCCAAATTATATTCTGACATTGCGTGCATATACATAAATATGTAACAATGAATCCCACCATTGTATATAATGCACCAATAAAAAATATGTAAAAAAAGGACTTTCCCTCCGAAGGTTTGGTGCTTGAGTTTGCTGAAACAGACAATCGATTAGTAGGGGGAAGGCAATAAACATATTAATATGCACATTTGCATGAGAGGTACACAAAATATGAAACTCAAAAAAGAGCCCCAGGCTTATATAACCTCTTCCCAGGGAAGAGGAATGAAGGATGTAGGCCATTCCAAATGGGTAGTAAATGATTTTTAGGGGAAATGAATGAACCCAAGAACTGACAGTGTCTTGGGGCAGAGTTTGTTTAGGCTTGCTTTCAGCATCTTCCTCTGATATTCATTTCTTCCTTGGTTAATGAAATTTCAGTAGGAAGATCGAGGGCCATTGTGCTCCCGAGTGGATCTGGTTGTTAGGTGATGAAGGGATTTCTTTTGGGGAACACTCTCCTGTTTGCTGCTCCCAGTCTGAGTCTAAGGTACATATTCTGGATCATCATTTTGAGTCCCAGCACTACCTCACATAACTTGTGAGAATAAGAAATAACAGTGCCATTTATGTAATAAATGGGAACACATTTTAAGGTCTTTGTAATTATGAATTCATGCTAATTATTAACTCTTATTGATGGGAACTCTAACTTCATTTTTTTTTATTAGCTGTGGGTTTTTTCCTTTAATGGAAACTACAGCAAAGCTTTGTAAATATAAGTAATTGTTCATGTGTGAATATTAATTGGCTTTTTTATCATAAATACTTTTGGAACTCACATGATTTCAGAAGTAGTTTATTAACAAATGTGCATATAAATAAGATTAAGATAATTTGGAGGAAAGTGTCTTCAAATTACATATGAAAAATTTCCAAGTAATCAGAGATTTAGCACAAACTACTCATTTTGAGACTTTACAGATTTATTCTCTCATTCCTCAAATGTTTATTTTGTGGTTCCTGCATCTTGCACAGGGTTTAAAGAAAGATGCATAAGACCAACTTTCTACACCCCAAGGAGTTTGCATGTCACCCGGGAGACAGTCACAGCTGCAGTACCATTAGCTCACTCTGGGCTCCTGTGGACTGCTACAGGGGGCTTACAGTAGAGACCTCCCAGAGGAGGCACCTAAAGGAAGGTCACTGGGCATCCTTGCTGTCACATGTCACCATCCTCCAAAATTCTGTGCAACTGACTTGCGAATATACAAGTATCTTGAAAAAAAGTCTCACATGGCTTTCGGAACCTAGAGCAATGGTTTTAATGAAACTAAGAGAAAAGGAGGATGAATTCTTCATGGATCAGTGATTCACAGTCTTGAAAGAGGTTAACGTGAGGGCTAATGTGACAGGTAATATGTTTCTTCAGTCTTTTAATTTAGAATGACAGTTCTTAGAATAAATTTTAACTGTGACTAGCTGAAATCTTACCTTGATCAAGTATGCCATTAAAAGAATAATGCCTTATCTGCTTTTTGTTTCAGGATTTTTCAAATATGTACAAAAATTATGTAAGAAGTAGTGTGGACCTCTTTGTGTCCATCACCCCTGTGTTCCACAGTCAGCACATGGCCAGTCTGGTGGCCTCTGTGCTCCTGTCTGTACTCTCCCTTGCTCATTATTTTAAAGCACATTCCATAGCACAGCATTTCCTCTGTACGCCTCTAGGAAGTGAGACATTTGTAACATAACCACAGTACTGTTGCTACTCCTAAAATGATGTAACAATAATTATTATAATTCCTTAATACAATTAAGATAGGAAGATATTGTAAAGTTAAATTTGTCAGATTAATGATTGAAAGAAACGTTAAACTGTATTTCTGTAAAGCCTTGTTTACTAATTTCTATTTTATTAAGAGTATGGTTTTGAATTACTCTTTATATTACACAGTGTTCAGTTAAACCACCTTAGTTCACATTCACATATTATTATTTATTATAAACTTTCATCCTCTTTAAGTGAAAATTCACAGAAAGCTATATGATTGGCTTGTTTTTAAGCACTCCCAAAAAGAGCAGAATGATAACTTTAGAAAGCTAAGTGTTTGCTCTGTAAACAGAATTGGCAAGTCATATCCATCTGCTAGAAGAGGAAGGAATTTTACTTTTCATCCTGAGTTCCCTGGCTTAGAAGGTGGAGATTTTGTGCTGGTTCAGAAAAGAAGAGGGAAGTTAGAAAAATAGGGCATTGTTCTTATACCAGCTGATAAAATAACACACACCTTTTCATATTCCTCTTCATCATACTCCTTTTGTTCTCTTGGGCAGCAAAGTTAGGCTAATGAATAACTATATTTCTGGTATAATTTTTTCAAACATAGATTATATGTGTCACACAAAAATTCCAGTAGTCTCCCATCTGCTATTTCAAGTTACTTTAACTTTATCACACTGTGAAATGTAACTAAACCCATATTTGTCATTGTATACTATAAGAGTGTAGTATACAACTTCAAAACTTTTAAGTATTTCAGGTTATATCTTAGCTACCTTTTAAATTTTTACAAAAGTATTTTGAGGGCTGGGGTTGTGGCTTGGTGGTAGAGCCCTTGCTTAGCATGTGTGAGGCACTGGGTTCGATTCTTAGCATCGCATATAAATAAATAAATAAAGGCCCATCAACAACTAATAAAAATATTTTTTAAAAGTATTTTGAGCCAGATGCAGTGGTGCATGCCTATAATCTCAGCATGTCAGGAGGTTAAGGAGGGAGGACCACAAGTTGGAGGCCAGCCTCAGCTACTTAGACCCTGTCTCAAAATAAAAAATACAGAGGGTTAGAGATGCAGCTCAGTGTTAAAGTGCCCCCTGGGTTCAATTTAATCCCCACCCATCAAACCCCTCACTCACCAAAAAAGAAAATGTCATTTGATAACTTCTATTACTATAGATACATGTAATTGATCTTTTAATTAATACATTTCTGTAATATGTTTCTGCTAATACAATTTTTTTCTTAACTGTAGTGCTATATTAAGTATCCAGTGGTTGAGGATACAGGATGGAAACACAAAGGTTTAATGAATAAGGCTTTCTTGTGCGTGCACATGGTGGTGGTGTCTATGATGCCAGCTGCTTGGAAGGCTGAGGCAGGAGAATGGCAGTCTCCAGCCAGCATGACCCTGCCTCAAAATAAAAGGGCTAGGGATGTATTTGTATGGTAGAGTGTGTGCCTAGCATGTGCGGGGCACTGGGTTCAATCCCCAGTACTGCAGAGAATTAAAAATAAAAGCAATAAATGAGCAAGGTTCTTCTAGCTATGAAACCCTTATGACATTTGCAGAAAAGGAGAAACAGCCTCAAATGAGTGTACATGTAAACTAGAGGAAGAGTTGAGCTGCTGTTGCACTTCCTCTCAAAGTTTTGTGGTATTGTGCTAAATACCTGCCTGCAGTCTCATATAAAATCTAAAAGTGCCTTTTTTCTTGCCTTTTTTCTTTTGTTTTCTTTTTTTCTTTTTTCTTGTTCTGGGGATTGAGCCCAGGGGTATTTTACCACTGGTACCACTGAGCTAATCCCAGCTCTCTTTATTTTGTGTCAGGGTCTCACTAAGTTACTTAGGGCCCTTGCAAGTTAGCCTTGAACTTGCAATCCTCCTGTCTCAGCTTCTTAGGTCACTGGGATTACAGGTGTGTGCCACTTCACCCAGCAGTACACCTATTTTCTAATTAGGGCATAAAACTGAAGTAACTGAAGATAAAGGGGTGTTTTAGTTAACAGTTTATTGAAATAAAACAATACATCAAATAAAAAATATGAAACAACCCAAACAAAGCATTTTATGCATCACAGTATATTCCTGAATAGAACTGTTTGCAGAAAAGTTACTCAAACCCTAAATCTTTAACCCTCACTTTGAAAACAACAGTTGCGCTTCCGTGAGAATTGCCTTCGGCTGGACGTCGGTAGCAGCCAACATTGTTGGGTTTTGGCTTCTGTATGGATTTCAATTTTAAGTTTATTAGATTTATCAACCTCTAGGCCAGAGTGGGTCACAATGCTAAAATACATTTGGACAAAAATATTGAAAAATTATGGTTTAGGAGTGAAAGGAACTTTCTACTCCCAAACATTCCATAATTTGACAGATTCACCGGGGGGAAGGCATACTAATTTAATAACACACGAGCTTAGGGAGGTCACACAAAGTCTGAGATTCAAAGAAGGGCCAGATGGTTGAGGTTTAAGTGCCCTCCTTGTAGGGGAGAGGGAGGAGGAGGAAGGTTGTGAGCAATTTTAGAGGAGTGGCAGTGACTTTCAGAGGCAGTAAATGGGCCTGCGTAGTAGGCAGTCTTCTGAGCCTTGGAGGAGGTGGGGACAGGTTCTCACGGGGCTGGGCGGAGCTGTGC
Source organism: Geosciurus inauris (assembly GCA_004024805.1). Classification (NCBI taxonomy): domain Eukaryota; kingdom Metazoa; phylum Chordata; class Mammalia; order Rodentia; family Sciuridae; genus Geosciurus; species Geosciurus inauris. The sequence continues at coordinate 97,783 of PVHX01000508.1, forward strand.
TGCAAACGAAGGTTGTCATGCTCCACAGGTGAAGCCTTTCAAGTGACAGCCCTCTGAAGAGCAGAGGAAATGGCTCAGTGGTGGAGCGCTTGCCTGGCATGTGTGGGGCACTGGGTTCGATTCTCAGCACTGCATATAAATAAATAAAGATCCATTAACAACTAAAAAATATTAAAAAAAAAAAAGCTTGTGGGCTGGGAGAGGATGGAGACCTTGGGTATCTCCAGGGATCAGCCTTCCCTGGTTAGCATGCACTGTGCTCCTGGAGGAATTCCATTAGATAAAGGAGCTCCAGAGAAAGTCCTTCCCTGAAAGGAAGAGAGTTAAGAGACAGGGAATGTGTGGGAGGAGGTCATATAAAAATCCATCACTTAAAAACAGAATTTCTGTCTAAATCACTGCTGATTAAATAAGGCTCTGTGCTTATTTTCTTGTTGGGATTGAGGATTCCAAGTTTAAAAGATTCTTGCTTTCAAGAAGCTGGCAGTCTAGTAGGAAGAGAGAAAATCCTAAGACAGTTGCTGTAATGAGTTGATACACATGCATTTGGAACAAGGGGTCTGTTGATAGTCTTGGGGCTGTTGAGAAAGGTACTTCAAAGCCTGTGGATTCCTGGTCATTTTATTCTATAAACTTCAACAAAGTTAATAATAGAATTCATTTATTGATTGCTCACAATATGCCAGGGGTTCTGCCAGTTACAGGTATACATACCTGAGGTATGTTCAGTGTGTGTGCATGCACATGTCCATATGTAGACAAGGAAAAAGGGAGGCAGGGGAGATGCCCTGCTGGGCTTAGCCACATTGGGAGATATCATATCACAGAAACATAATTTAGGTTAGTTTTAGGGGGTGGAAAGGGCAAGGACTACCTGAGGGAGCAACTGTTAAGTCCGATCAGAGAACAAGGAGGAGAGAATATAAATAGAGGAGGGAAAGAGACTTTTAGGCAGATGGAACATGTTAAGATGTCTAAGGAAGTGAAGATTTTGGCATGTGATGAGGCTGGAGAAGTGGGCAGAAGGTAGACCTCAGAGGGTGTGGGAGAGGAAACAGTGTCTCTTTTTCTATGGGTCACACATTCGTGGTGGAGACCCCTGTGACCAAGGCAGATTAACGAGAGAAAAGCACACGTACTTATTAACTGTGAGTTCTGCATGACATAGGAGCCTGCAGGACCCAAAGGAACAGGGAAACCTGTGTATTATGTAAAGCTCAATGAAGAGTGGACCAGTGGGCAAAATGTGATGGGACAGAGTGGGTAACATCTAATGGTAATAAACTGAGGGAAACTCAGCAGGGCCTGATTGTTCAGATCCTCCTCCTCCTCCCATCTTATGTAGTGTTGAGACTCAAATTCAGGGCCTCACACATGCTAGGCCAGCGCTTTCCCACCGAGCTACACCCCACACCCTAGATTCTTCTCCATGTCTCCGTCTCTTCAGGGATGAGTATGTACCTTTGGCCTGGGTGTAAGAAGGGCATCTCTGAAATTAAGATATTTTTAATACAAGACTTCAGAGAAGGAGGGAAAGCCTGCCTCTGCTGCTCTCTGGTAACATGCCTTGACCCCAGCAGGGCACGTGAACCATATTGTACATATGTTGTTGTTAATCCTCAGAGCAACCTGTAATGTTCTTATTCCTGTTTTACTGAGCTGTAGATATTTCAAGTAGCTTTCTGAAATTGCCTGGCTAATAAGTGCAGAGGCAAGTGAGCATTACTGCCTTGACTTCAGAATCTGTATTCTTTGCGCATTGGGCTACCTCTCAGAAAAGAAGCAGAATGCCTCTGTTTCTCTGGTTGCTGAGTAGGCTGGACCTTCACAGTAGGTAGAGCTACGTGATCACGTGAGGCTTTTGTTTTTTAATAGTTTCATTGATGTATAATTTGCATACTATAATATTTGACCATTTTAAGTGCCCAGTTCAATGATTTTTAGTAAATTTTCAGAGTTGTGCAATGATCACCACAATCCAGTTTTTGAACATTTTCATCATCCCAGAAAGGTCTGTTCTGCTCAATTACAGTAATCACAGTTCCCAGCCCCAGCCCCAGCCCCAACCCCAAACAACTACAGTCAGCTCTCTGCATATAGATTTATTTTTCTGGACATTTCACATGGATGGAATCAGTTGTCACATGGAGTCATTTTTCCCTTAGAGCTGTGCTTTGAGGTTCACCCATGATGCAGCATGTATCGATCCTTTATTCCTTTTGTGACTGAATGGTGTTCCTTTGTGCAGATATACACTGCATTGTGTATATCCATTCCCCAGTTGGTGGTCATTTGGATTAGTTCATTTGGGGCTGTTGTGAACAGTACTGCTGTAAACATTCCTGTGTACATCTTTGCCTGGGCACATGGTTTCATTTCTCTTGGGTGATTCCGAGAAGAGGAATTGCCAAGTTGTAAGTTTTGTTGACCTTTTTGAAGAAACCACCAAACTGTTTTTCAGAGTTGCATTGCCATTTTACCTTTCCACCTAGAGTTCCAGTGTCTCCCCATCCTTGCCATCATTTGTTTCTGTCTTTGTAAACATAGCCGTTGAAGTGGGTGCTGTGCGGTATCTCATGTGAATTTAATTTGAACTTCTCTAATAACTAATGATGTTGAACATCTTTGTATGTGTTTACTGGCCAATTGTACATCTTTTTTTTTTTTTTTTTCCGTACTGGGCATATTGAATTCAGGAGCACTCAACCACTGAGCCACATCCCCAGCCCTATGTTGTATTTTTATTTAGAGACAGGGTCTCACTGAGTTGCTTAGCACCTCGCCATTGCTGAGACGCTTTGAACTCGCAATTCTCCTGTCTCAGCCTCCGAAAGTGCTGGGATTACAGGCATGCACCACCACGCCCAGCCCAGTTGTACATCTTCTCTGATAAAATGGCTGTTGAAATATTTTGCTCATTTATTTATTCCTTCCTTCCTGCAATAGTGGGGATGGAATGTAGGCAGTACTTGGGCACTGAGCTACTGCCCTGTGGGTTTTTTGTTTTGTTTTGTTTTTTTGAGACCCTGCTAAGTTGCTGAGGCTGGCCTTGAACTTATGATCATCCTGCCTTAACCTCCCCAGTTGCCAGGATGGCATGCGCCACCAAGCCTGACCACAAAAGGTAGTTTTGAGACATTTAGTTTAGTTTGGAGGTAAAAAATGTAGAAGTATTTTTGTTGTTGGTTTTGTTTTGATTTGGGGGTTTGGAACTTACTGATTTTGGGTTTTCTTTCTTTTTTGTTGGGGTTGCTGGGCATCAAACCCAGAGCCTTGAGCATGCTGCACAAGCACTTTTGGCACTGAGCTATACCCCCAGCCCTCAAGACACAGTAGAGTCTTTTCTGTGATTTCCCCAGAATATTCTTTGTTGACTCAGTGAATTAATAAAAAAAATTACCGTTTCTTAAAAGAATTATAATAAATGTAATTCATTTTATCTTTCAAAATACAACAGAAAACATTGGGATTTCCAAGCTAATGGTGAGAAATATCTTGCTTAGAAAACTAAAACCTACTTTTTTCTACAAAGTACTTTGCATTCTGTGTGTGAAATTAATACCTGTTTTCTTTTTCTATCAGTTTTATGAAGTACATGAAGAGAATCCCTCAATTTAGATTACAGAGGAAGAGTGGTAAATGAAATGTTGCTACAAAAATGAAAAATAGAAGATGATATTGAAATCCCTTTGTGGCATCATTTTATTTAGTTTAATGTCCTAAGTGGTAAATGTAGGGCCTTTATGATTATCAAAATTAAGAGATTCTAGTAAATTGGAAAATATCTTATTCTTCATGTACACACTTACGGAGGGGAAGAAAAATATTTTTTCTCATTCATGTTTATGTTTGAGGCTAAAGCTCCAAAAACAAGCAGGGTAAAGCTTGGCATCTCCATTTTAATTTTGTATCTATCTACTTTATTACCTTAAAACTCTGGGTCAGACTCCTGCTCAGCTGTCCACTTAAGCATGTTAATTGTTTAAGGTGTTCATCCAAAGCTGGAAATCCTCCCACTTTGAGGCTGAAGACATTAAGATAAGAGTAACCTGGGTATTTTCAAGATTTGCAGGGACACACAGTTGCCAGCTTGTATAACTGCTTGTTCCAGATCCCTGGAGTGGTGCCTAGAAGTCTCTAGTCATTGCTCTACACCTTCCAGGAACAGCAGAATCTTTGCAGGCAGATCACCCATGAGGAGGTTTCCCTGCTAAGTGGGAGCTACTGCCCCCCTGAGGGGAACCGAGGCTGCCGGCCTGAGCAAGAGCAGTTATCTCGTGACTGGAACTCGTTTGCTTCTCAAACAATAATGACCTGAGGGAGTCTCCCAAAACCATGCCTGAGATAATGCTCAACCAGACCACAGTGTGGCCAGGACTGTTTAATTATGCGGACCTCATGTTCCTGCCCAGTTCCTCCCTGTTTAAACCTGAAGCTATGTAGCCTCCCCGAAGACAGGGCCAAAGATGCGGGATCCCCATGTCTTCCTAGGTTAGCTATATTGAATAAATTTCCTTCCTGCATTTCACCATTACTTTTTCCATTTGGTTTTGGGGTGAATGGCTGGAGCTGGTTTATGGGGACTTCCAGAAGTAAGATACCCTGCTCTGGCCTGGGACTCCAGCAACAAATCACTTGTTACTTATCTTCTGTATGGAATAATCAGTGATTTCATCTCATCTAAATTTAAAGCAGACCCTGCCTTGTATGCTGCCATCTTGCATAATGTGAACTTTGTGTTTTAAAGTGTCTAAAAACCTTGTGTCTTTGCCTCGGACCTTGTTTATATGCCAACGTTATTTCAAGGATTTGCAAATATAACAAGGCAGTGTTCCTGATACTTTACAAACTCGGACAAAGTAAACCTGCCCTATTTCACTTAATTTTCAGGGAAGCTGCTTCTCATCAGTTGGCAGAGGCTTGCTTTCTCTGCTTATGGCCATACACAGAGACTGAAGCAGTGAGATGACTCTGTTTTGGTCTAGACTGAACTTTCTTCCTGAATGGGTGATTCCTGAGTGCTGTGCCTCCTTACCCGTCTTATAATTAATCATCATCTCATTTCACAATCACCTCTGAGTTCCTGTTTTGTGCCTAGAACTATGAAAGACCACAAAGAATGAAAGCAATAACTTACTTCTGTGTTTTGGACTGCTGGCCAGTCTTCATTTTAAGGAATATCTGATGAATCAGGAGAGTCCATATGATACTGTCACATCACAGTGAGTCTTATTTTAGGAATGTTTAGCTCAGTTTATAAGTTATACTCTTCTTGTAACAAATAGGCTTCCTGTGTATGAATTGAGGTCATAGCAGAAGTTACCTATGGGTGACCGTTTTGTTGAACAACAGATAAATGTCCTCCTCCAGGTTGTGTTCCACCCTAATGCACTCTCAGCACCCTTCAGTCTCTGCCTCCTTGCAGTTGTCAGCCCCAAGAAAAGGGTCACAGCATTGTTCTGTGAACATGATTTTGGGGGAACAATTCAAATGTTGTATTTTATTTGTCATTTGATAATGATTTATTAGTTTTGGAGTGTCATTTTCAATGTGTTACAGGTCACCTGGCCAACACTTCCCCTGTCCTTGGGTAATGGCACTTTAGTGCTGAAATTACGCTTGTTAGGGCAAGTGTTTGGAGATATGTGCTGCACTAATTATATGAACCAGTGTGATGTCATTTGTCCGTAGCTTGCCCCTGAAGGCAATGGCAGCCACTTCCTTGCTCCCACTTTTGGCCTTGATTATGCTGCTTGTTCTTGGCTGACATAATGGCATGCTGGTGTTTCCTGTCAGCTGTGCTGCTGTTTCCTGTCAGCTGCTGTTTATCTTCTGCATCACTGCACCTCAAACATCTGGCATGGTGTGACTGCCTCCTGCAACTCTTTGATCAGGCAGCCGAGTTGAAGGCCTGCCATGCGTTGGCTGACTGACGTTCCCCTGCTCCCAGTGTTTGCATTTCCTCTGCAGTCCATTTTGTGATTGTTACTAGTGCAGCCATTGGATTTTGGCTGAGCGCCTGCTCTGTAACCAACACCAAAAGTACCATGTTGAAATTGGAGTGAAGGAAGGGCCAGTGTGCGGCAGCAGGGAAGACACAGCAGGTACCTGAGTGGGAGGGTAGTGAGCCTGTGTCTCCCAGGTTTGGGCAGGAAAGGGAGCGGTGGGACTAGGATACAGAGGTGAGCGGAAGTGTGCTGGGTGCAGTTTGCCAAGCTGGGGCATGGCTTGTTTGGAGAACCGTGGGGCATTGGCCATGTGCCATTCATTTATAGTTGGGAAAGCAGCTTCAGGAGTTATTTCCTGAATAGTGGATTAGCTTCCAAGCTGTTCTTATGAAGGTCTTTACTGTCCACAAAGTATTTGAAGATCCAGGAAAAAGCAAGAACAACAGAGGGAGAAATAATCTCTGAACACAATTTTGAATGAGGAACAGGGCATCCTTGACATTTCATTTGTCTTTCTCACATTCTGGTTTCTCTTTCTGCCAGGCATCAATAGCCCCTACAGAGGCGCCACCAAGGGGCACCCTTCTGCTCTCCACTGCTCTCCATGCCCCACCCCCATCTACAGCAGTTAATCTGAAAGAAAGGTTAGGGAGAAAGCAAGCACGACAAACTAATTTACATGGAATTTGGATATTATAATTCTCGCAGAGCCCCCAAGGGCAGTAGTTGTCTGTGTGCTGAGAAGGGTCATGTTAGAACATATAAGCCTCTCGGAGGTGAAATTTCAGGAGGTGAGAACAGACTGATGCACAGCCTGCCCCCGCCTGGAGAGAGCCCTTGCAGTCCCTCTCCAGGAAGCTTCTCCCTCTGCTTGCACTCAGGACCACGCCAGGGGCATCTGCACACCAGCCTGCCTGGGAGATAAAAGATCTATCTCCCGTGCAGTCTCAGCAGCTGACGGTCAGGACTCACAGTGGAAGGCGGGAGGAGGCTGCGGCAGCCATTCGTAACACTGATTCATTCATAAGTCACTCATCCATGAACCTTTAACAGCTTGTAATTAAAACTGATAAATCCTTATTTCTAAAATATTTTCTGGAAATAATGAGGTTCCAACAGATATGATCAACTTTCAAGCATGTTGAGCTTTGACTATCTCTGAACCTTTGAGAGGCAGAGTATTTCCCACTGATGGCACGAGGACACTTACAATGAGAGATCTTTGACTCCCAGAGCACATTGAGCTTGTGTCCTATGTGATAAATATTTTGTGTTGCAAATATATTCAGTATTCTCTTTGAAATGTATATAAATTGGGGAAGCAAACTCAAAGCTATATAAAGTGCTATTTTTGAAGTCACATATTTTCTCAGTGAATTGCCAAAATAAGTACATCTGCTCTTAAATTGGAAAGGTTTGAAGGTCATTGTCTTTGATTCTAGTATTTGGACAACTTAATTTGAAATCAAGACAATATGAATGAAGACGTCTAAAGATGACTGTTTCGAATGTTTGTAAATGTTTTCCAGTGAGATAGTCCAAAGAAATTTAACATCAGATTATTAAAGTTGAGAATCATCAGGCTAATGTGAATCCTAAACATGTATTAGACTTCCTTGAGCTCCCTGGTGGAATGGGAACCAGGTGGTGAGAATCCTTAGGTTCCCTCCCCTTTGCACAGGAGCTGTCCTTGAAGTGGACATGAACTGTGGAAGTCAGGCGCTGGCCCCAGTTGTCCAGGGAAGGGAGCCCCTGCCCCAAAAGATAGATTCCTTACTGTAGCTTTATTCCTTGAGCTTAAAAGCCTCTGGATTCTGCAGGGTTCTATTAAGATGCTAATGCCCCTGGCAGATGCTAAACCTCAGAATCTGGCTCTGAAGAGTTGAAAGGGACTTGGACTTGAAAATTGATCCACAACTAGCAGACTATAAAATAGTGGGTAAAAAGATAATGCCACCTTGCCTGGCACATAGGAGATCCTGGGTTATTAGCACCTAAAAAATAAAATAAAAATGCAGCCTAGCAAAAGCAGAAAAAATAGCTCTGGGCCCAGAGACCCATGTGGCCACTGGGGTGCCAAAGTGAAGAGGGCTGAACCAGAGGGCATGCTCCAAAATGGCCACAGCTGACTCACCTGTGACCACATACAGCTAGCCTTTTTCTGGACTTTGGCATTTTGGGTCCCCTTTATAAAAGAAGAAAATTGGTATTATTTGTGTGATAGAAACACTCAAATTATAGACCCTGAGATCTTCAAGGTCAAACAGCATTGTAAGTGGTGTTACTTGTAACTGCATTTTTTTTCTTTTTTCTGGCACGAAGTCTTGAGCCCAGGTGTGCTGCCACTGAGCTCAGCCTGGGACTGCATTTTATTTTTTAGCAGACTCACGGGCGGCAACTAAAGCTTGTTTCCCCTTTGGATGTGAAGGGGTGCGGTTAGAATTAGTGTACATTGTTAATGGGTACTTGTTCTTGGGTAAAACTATAAAAAGAAAACTATAAAGTTATAAAAGTTAATGAAAATATAAACTCATGTTTAAAAATGCAACAAACCCCACACTGTTACGTAGGCCCACGGCCATCCCAGTGGCCATCCACTTTGCTTCACGTTTAGATGTGCTGATGTATTGTTGCCTATTTTCCTTTTTCCTCTGCCTCCAAGTCTCTTTATACAACCATGTGAGTTTAGTTTGGGGATTTTTCTCAAGATGTTCTTCTGAATCACCATCACCATAAAAATGAGAATTCTCTTACAGAGAAAATCTTGAGCCGGGTGCGGTGGCGGGAGCCTGAGACAGGAGTCTTACACATAAATGGTTATGTCGGATGGTTATGAATCCATAGCAGGTGCAGCCATGCCAAAACATGTGTGATTCTTATTTTAAATACGAAGTGCACCAGGTTATCAAAGTTGGGAAGTTTTAGTTCGTTCAAATCTGTCCATTGGTGCTTACCAATGTACTAGAAAAATTTATAATCAGAAATCTTGTAAAATGTGTTAATGCCTTAGGTTATCAGAGTTGTGAAGCTCAGAATGTTGATCGCTAGAAATTTTTGGTTGTAAAAATTCTACTTGATCCTATATTTGTAGTGTAGTGCTGTGAAGTGATATACTAGGGTTCTAGGGATAGAACTCTTACCTCTGAGCCACATCCCCAGCCCTTTTTATTTTTTATTTTGAGGCAGGGTTTCGTTAAGTTGCTGAGGCTGGCCTTGAACTTGAGATCCTCTTACCTCAGCCTTCTGAGTTACTGAAAATGACAGGTATGTGCCACTATATCCAGGTAAAGGAATGTTTTTCTTTAATTGTGAACAAATAAGCTGGAAGGAGTTACAGGCACATAGTAAATATGCTTACTAAAAGTATTAAGTTAATTAAATCCATGAATATTATCACATAGGAATGAATGACTAGAGAATACATACATTCATTCATTCATTCACTAAGTATTTTTTAAAATGAAACTTTTATAACATCACAAAAACAATGTTAGTTGTATGTGATAAAAATACAAATTTATTGTGGCTATTGGGAATTAAATTATATTCTATGTATCCATAGAATTTTTTTGCCTGTTTGGAGTTTTAATTCTAAAACTATATAATAACATAATAAAAAGGTCAGGGGCTGGGGTTATGGCTCAGCGGTTGAGCACTTGCCTCGCATACATGAGGCACTGGGTTCGATCCTCAGCACCACATAAAATAAATAAAGATATTGTGTTCATCTACAACTAAACAAAATATTTAAAAAATAAATAAATAAATAAATAAATAAAAGGTCAGCCTGCAGAGGGCACACTGCCACCTACCACCTGACAGAGGAGTGAGGCCGCAGTGTGTTCACGAGCGCTCGCCAGCACTTTGCGTGATGAGGCGCGCACACACATCTTCTTGTCCTTCTTTCACTAAATACATTCCAAATACCTTGACTTTCTTTGCTGATGGCTGCATAGTGTTTCATCAAGTGGATGTCTTTTTTTTTTTTTTGGTACCAGAGATTGAACCCAGGGGTGCCTAGCCACTGAGCTACATCACTGGCCCTTTTTATTTTTAATTTTGAGACAGGGTCTCACTAAGTTGCTGAGGGTGGCCTCTAACTTTCAATCTTCCTGCCTCAGGCTCCCAAGTTGCTGGGATTACAGGCATGCACTATTGCATCCAGCTGAAAAGATTCTTAGTTTTTGTTGAATATTTGTTACATTTTTTACTGTGGTAGAAATCTCGATCTTTTGCCACTTGTGGCAATTATTTTTCCTTAATCTGCATTTCTTTTTTATTGTATTTTTTAAACAGTCAAGACTATTTAATGTTCATGTTACCTAAAATTGACTGGTCTTTAATAATATCTTTAATAATGTGTAAGGTCCCAGACTTGGTACTTTAAAGATTTAATTTAGTTTTCTCTTCATTTTTTCTTATTTTATTCTTGGTGTTCAACTCTGGTTCATCTGGCATACCTCTAAATTAATTTTCTAAGTGGTCAACTAGTTTTCCCAGTAATATGTACTACAAAATTCCTTTATTTCCTTATTTGTTCCTCAGATGTTATTGTCTTGGTTCAGTATATGATGAAGTCTGTTTGGGGATATTCCTTTTCAGTGATCTCCATATTTACATTTTGCCTGATGTTTAAATTGTTTTATGAAACATCTCAATGTCTAGTAGGGTTGGGTTTCCTTTTTAAAAATATGAGCAAGTTGTGATATCAAAATTACCAGGAAAAGCCTATCAGGCAGCTTTGCATCCTTTTCCATACCTCTCCTCTTTGGAAGTTTAATATAATTTCAGTTTGTCCACGAAACTTTGATATTTGACAGTTTTATTTCTTGTGTTAATTTCTGTAACATGTATAATTTTAAATTATTCTTCATTGTTGCTACAGATTGTATTAGCATATATTTGGGCACTGGAGTCTCGTGCTTTTACATCTGTCATTTGTTGGCATGTCCTCTCATATGTCACTGTGAGTGGCTTCTCTTTTTAAAACTTATTTGCTAGCCAGGTGTGGTGGCCACATCTGTAATCAAGAGGCTGAGGCAGGAGGATCACAAGTTCAAGCCTCACCTGGACAACTTAGCAAGACCCTGTCAAGTAAAAAATAAAAGGGCTGGAGATGTAGCTCAGTGGTAAAGTACCACTGGGCTCAATGCCTAGTACAAAAATAAAAACGAATAAAAAATAAAAATATAAAACACAGCCAAAGCATGGAATAACATGATGTTTTGGTTTTTGGTTTTTGACAGCATCAGGGGCGCTCTACCACTGAGATGCATCCCCAGCCCTTTTTATTTTTTTGTTTTGAGGCAGAGTCTTGCTAAGTTGCCCAGGCTGGTCTTGAATTTGGAGTTCTCTTCCCTGAGCCCCCAAGGGGCGGGAATTACAGGTGTGCACCACCAGACTGGGCAAACATGACGTGCTCCTAGTATCTTACTTATGTGGCATTTTTGTTTATTGCTTCTATAAAAAGTATCTTTTGTCAACATAGCATTTTCAACTGGAGTTGAACCACTGTTTTAAACCGACTCAGATTATCTGTTTGGTTATATCTTGATCCCCTACAGAAAGTACAGCAGTCTTAATGCTACCTGAGTCACTGAAAGCCACCAAGCCCTACAGTTAACCTCCTAGTTTGAGTTGGTACATCTTGAGCAGGCTATGACTCATGAAACCTCTGTGGCAGATTGAGCACATCTCTCACCCATCTAGTAATTTCAAACTATTGGGTCTTAATTGTACTTTTGTTTGTTTGGTTGGTTTTTGGTTTATTGTTTGTTTTTACAGTGCTGAGTATTGAACCCACTGTACCACTGAGCTACATCCCCAGCCCTGCCCCTATTCTTTAAGCAAAAATCAACCCAAAAAGTGGGGGGGGCGCGCGCTAAATATAAGAATACCTTTAGGTTTTTGCTAATAATTCAATCAGATTTTCTTGAAATGTCACACACTGATTCAAAAGGTCCCAGATTTCTTTTGCTAATCTGATACTGAATTTTGCCGTAGATAAGATTTGGAATTACCTTTTCCTGACACAATCAGAAGTAAGTAAAAATGGAATTTGAGCATTTAAGAACTCAAAGCCACCATTGTCCAATCTGCAGCCTCATGGTGATAAGGAATCTGAGGCCTGGTGTGCTCAGGCAAACAGCCTTCCTCCAGCCTGCAGCCAGACCAAGGTCTTCTAAGCTGCCCTGCCCCTCATGAGAGAAAACACAGCGATGGGGGCATTCCGTCTTACCGTCCAAACCTTGTTGTTCATGTTGTATCTCTGCAGCATACTTTTTGCTAATACTCGGTAGTGGTCATTTCCTTCAGAGTAATCGGTAGAAATTTAAAAAGTTTTCCGGAAGCTTAGATACTAGCCTGTTTCCTGTGGCATGGATTAGGAAACAGCACTTCCAGTAGCCACTCCGAATCCCCTGAACATTGCTGAACAGCTCAGGGGGACTGAATGAGTTCTTTGTGGTATAGAAGTTATTTACTCTGTCTACAAAAACTTGGCATTATTCTCAGCTACTGCATTTTAGGTAAGGATCATGCTTTCTCAGGTGCATGTAAAAAAAATAAAATAAGTATCAATTGGTATTTGGTAAATGTGTATAAGATGAGTCTGTGTGGGTGCATGCTCAAGGAGGGTAAATTTCTGTAAAAAATAATTTCTTTTTTAAAAAATGTACTAACTTGGGCAGGGGCTGTGGGTCAGTGGTTGAACATGTGCCTAGCATGTGTGAGGCCCTGGGTTCAGTCCTCACCACTGCACGTGTGTGCACGCACACATACACACTGTGTTAACTTTGGGATTTACAGAGTTTTCCCCCCCAAATACCAATTATGAGGAATAAGGGCTAATATTGTAGAATAGCCATTGAAATAGCATAATATATGGACTAAAATAATTGTTTCTGTCTTGGAAATTTATTTATTTGTTGTGGTGCTGTGGATTGCACTCAGGGAACTGGGCATGTGCTCTACTGCTGACCACATCCCAAGCCCAGAAACAAATTATCCATGACTCTAGTTACAAAACTTCTAAAAGTTTTAGAAACACAAGTTACAGAAGTAAATATAGTTAAATATATGTATTAAAAATCCCTAGTTCCAGAAAAATACTATTTAAAAGTCTCTTATGAGACAATTTGTACTCATTTGTTAAGTTAGGAGAAGGAAGGTTTGGGAAACTTTAAAAATGGTTTAATATTTTATTTTGTAAACTAAGGAGGAAAATGTAATTATTAAATGACAAAAGTGCAGACAAGGTGGGTTTTCAAACCAAAAGAATTTGCTGGATATTTTGTCATCTAACAGGTCTTCAGCTTCTGCATACATTTTTTTCTAAAATTAAATATAATTAGGCTAGACATAGAAGAAAGTAATTAGGAAAAAAGAAATTTTCTCAAGAACTGAAAGTACCTTTTGAAACAAAGCAGTATTCAAAAATATTTAAGAGGAAACCAAGACTCATTTCTGACGGACATTCTAAGAGGAGGGAAGGAAGCAGGTGCTCTGTGTTGCAGTTGGTAGGTCCCACTAAGTGCTGGCAGGGCACAGAGGAACTGGACACACAGGTGACAGGACGTGGCTCTCTGGAAAATAGCATGGCACTTCCTTTCAAAAGTGAGGAACTTACTACAGGACCCAGCAATTGCTCTCTTGGGCATTTGTCTCTGAGAATTTACTTCTTTCCATTCAGGAACCTTGTGTTCACAGCAGCTTTATTCCTAACAGCCCAAAGCTGGAATCCAGTGGTAAGTCCTTCAGTGGGTGAATGGCTAACCAAAATTGTGCTACATCTATACCGTGAAATTCTACTAAGCAGGAAAAAGGAACATGTTTTCAGTATGTGCAGCTACTTGTGTGTACCCCAGGGAAGTTAGGCTGAGTGAAAAAAGCCAGTCTTCGAAAGAGATATGCTACGTGATTCTCTTTATGTAACATTTATGGAATAACATCATCATACATTTGGAGAACACATGAGTGCTTAGGGCAGGTGGCACGGGTAATACAAGGGAGTCTTGTGACAGCACAGTTGATTATCTCCATTATGACAGTTACCCAAGGCTACACGTGATACAGCCACACACGGGAACCACACACACGGTCCACGTATGATGGTGAAGTCTGAATGAGCTCTGTGGGCTGCACCTGTGTCTTGGGTTTGATAACATTGGCATCAGGGAGGTTCAGAATGCACATTGGTTTTGGTATTAAGAACTCAGGGCCTTGAGCATGCTAAGCACAGACTCTACCAAAATGTACATTTTTTGACCACATGCTGTGAAACTATAATTATTTTAAAGTAGAAACCCTCTTAAAAATTGAATATTGCAATTTTGTATACTTCAGCCTAATAGAAAAAAATAAACCTGGAGGGGATACACTAAATCGCTAGTCATGGTCATGTGTTTTTATGATGACTTCAGAGAGATTTTCACTTGATTGTGCTTTTTTAATGGATAAAAGTTTTCCGTAACGTCCATGCATTGCTCACACATCAAAAACCTATTAAACATAAATAACTAGCATAAAAATGAATAGGTGCCATCTTTTAAACTGTCATAATGACAGAATTGAATGGTTTTTTAGTAGTTACATAACTTGTCAGCTTATTGGTAGTGTCTATTAAATAGTTTAGAAAGAGATTTACAAATTTGAAAAAGATTTCATAATTCTCTCGATCTTGTCATATGTGTTTTTAGTATCACAAAATTCCCTAACTCAATATAAAAACATTAATTATAAATATTTATAGATTTTTTAAAGTTTGTTTTTAGTCTTGATTATTTGTCTTGAACAAAAAAAGGGTCTCCATCTTTAACGTAAAAATTAACTGCATTTTTCTCAACTCACATTTAATAAGATGTTTCTCTTTTTACATTATGGGTGGAAGATACTTCATCAGCCCTCACCAGAGAGGCTCTTCCTGGTTGTCTCGCAGGCTCCATTGCTTCTCTACTGGCAATGTTGGGACCACCCTGTCATTGGCACCTCCCTTGGTGGCTCTTGGCCCCTGTAGGAGCTTCCTTGGGTTGAAGTAGTTCCTGTAGTGGACTTTTTTTCCCCATACATCTTGTGTCATCCTTATGCCCCATTAAAACCTATAATTGAAAATTGATCAGATCATCTGTATTAGTAATGGAATGTTTTGCTGTTTTAACTATTTGAAATTGATCCTGGTAGCTAACATGGAAATTGTAATCAGATAAAACTTGAGCAGTCATCTGGAGTTAAAATAAAAAGAGACACAGACCTGGGCTCCTTGGGGACAAGCTATTGTATCTTCCTCTGATTTTTTCCTTTCTTTTTAATCTTAAAACCATTTGTTGAAATTCTTTAAATTTTTGTCTGGCTTTCCTCAGTGTAATAAATGACATCTAGTATGTGAACATGGGATCATTTTTCCTTGTAGAAAAAGTTCTGCAATTTAGATTTTCCACAAATCGTAAGATTTGGATGCAACTGAACCTCAGGATTTGACAGTTTCCCTTCAGGTGTCTTCATTGTTTCATTGCACCAAATACAGTGGTTTCTCTTTTTTGGTATTTGTTTTGTTTTGTTTTTTGCTTTGGTGGGAGCGGGCTTTGATTGACTAGCCCTTTTTTGTATTTTATTTGGAGACAGAGTCTCACCGAGTTGCTTAGGGTCTTGCTAAATTGCTGAGGCTGGCTTTGAACTTGCAATCCTCCTGCCTCAGCCTTCTGAGCCACTGAGATTACAGGTGTGTGCTACTGCACCTGTCTGGTGGTTTCTTGACATCAGTGTAATAGCTGGTTTCAGGACAGGGCATAATCAGAATGTCCTTAGTCAGCACGGAGGGCAGAGAGGGACACTCTCAGCTTTGGAGCAGCAGTGTTTTTTTAAATGCCTACTGTGTGCTTTTTCATTGTCCTGAAGGTATAGTTGGCTTAGGTCAGCTCTGAGGTGCAAGAGGAGCTCTGAAATAAAGTCAGGAACCCTCATGGGACAGTGAAGATATTTCACCTAAGGAGCAACATGCTTAAAATCTTCAAACAGTGATTTTTTTCTTTCTTCTTCTTTTTAAAAGTTATTTTAAGTTCCCTAACCCAAACCATCCCCACCATCCATGAGGATTGAGACATGATTGGATTTCATCCCGATATAGAAAAAACTAAGATAAAAATCTGTAGGACCAATAAATAAATCAGAAACACGGCAAATTTTTGAAGCAGTAATCTTGAGAAAAATGAAATGTCTTCAAGTTATGTCTATAGAAAATCATAATTCAGTTACAATAAGATATTCTTTAATTAAAACCCCTTTGATAATTTCTGCATTGCTCTCTGATATTGAGCTTATTCTGGAATTATTTTTTAAAGCAGATTAACTGAACTTTGAAGTGTTTGAAGCATGCTTAATGTTTTAGGGTTGACTTCCTCGCGTGCAGTCAAAGGCACTGCAGCGCATGTTGACAGCTGAAGTGAAACAAATGAAAAGGCGTCTTCCTCTGTTCATTTTTTTTTTTTTATGATTTCACTCTAAACTCCTCCTTTCAGATTAAGACCACTGAAAGGTAACTAATTCTTACGTATCTGAGTGGAGCCGAACAGATGATTTTCACCGTTACATTCTATCTTAGTTCTGGTTGACATTTCATATCATTCCCTTTTTGACAGTCTGTTGTTAAGTAATGCTGGTATTAATGTTAGCAGTCAGCTATTGGCTGATGTGTCCCTGGTGATTCACGTCTGCTACCTTACCTCATCCTGTCAGCAATCTTCAGAAAGAGGTGTGTTTTTAATCTCGTACAGAGGAGGCAGTTGCAACTCAGGTGAAATTAGTTATACCTAGTAGTAGACCCTTACCTTGGGCCTCTGGAGCAGCAGGGATTTCCATGCAGGTGGGTGGTTTGGGAGGCATGCCAGAAGGCAGGAGGGAGGTAGCAGGGGGAGAGAGAGGAAGGAGAAGCCAATGAGAGGAAGCATTGTTGGAGGTGCTGAAGAGCCAGTGGGGATCTCCAGAAAGATCCAGAGGATCTCCTCTCAAGAAGTGTTGAGAGGCATCCTGGAATCACCCCACTGAACCGTGGGAGACCAGGGTTGAGTACACTGACCTCTCACCCCCTGGCCGAGAGCTGCCTCACTTCCCCAGAACTTCTGGGTTATGCTGAGAATTCTCTGATCAAAAAGGCACAGAGGCGCATGGGCGTGGCCCTTGGGGATGTGGGAGGCCCTCCCACAGACCACCTTCTATAGTTGTCCCTGAAAGCAGAGGTGCTGAGCGGATGTTGACAGGAGACTCGGAGTTCTGTTAAAAGGACAGGACCCAGCTTGAGACTGACTCCAAAACCTGTGCTCTTTCCTCTGCAACAGACCATCTTATAAACACAGATAGGAAGTGGAGAGACCCAGCAATGCAGGGCACACACATGCGCTGTTAGCATAAGGAGAATCCACAGACGAAACATGCATGTCAATATATGTAATTAGGAGTTTATTCTCCTGGCTGTGTTGCTTTATGTAACATTAATCTGTATTCCTTGCATGTGCATAGATTACAGTAACGAAAAAAAAAAATCCAGAATATTCTAAGAAGTAGACACCATTCCTGATTTGAGATAAAAAATAAATTCCAGCCAGGCATGGTGGCACACGCCTGTAATCCCAGCAGCTCAGGAGGCTGAGGCAGGAGGATCCCAAGTTCAAAGCCAGCCTCAGCAATTTAGCGAGGCCTTAATCTACTTAGCGAGACCATGTCTCAAAATTTAAAAATATATATTAAAAATGATTGGGGCTGGGGCATAGCTCAGTGTTAGAGCGCTTGCCTTGCATGTGTGAGTCACTGGATTTGATCCTCAGCACCACATAAAAATAAATAAATAAAATAAAGATATTGCATCCATCTACAACTAAGAAAATATTTAAAAAAAAAAAATGATTGGGGATGTGGCTCAGTTAAGCACCCTGGGTTCAATCCCTGGTACCAGAATAAACAAACGAACTCCATTACTGAGTCTTCAGGTCTGTCATGTATATAGGATTGTTATACTCAATTGTTGTAGGAAATTGAGGGGTGTGGAGGACAAAGGCAAATCACAGAAGGCCTCTTGGGCCGTTGTTCATTGTAAGATCTGCTGTTTCGTTAAAAATCACTTGCTAACATCCAGAAGATGTTGACGCTCCCCAGAGGTAAGTCAGAGGGGGCATCACTGGGCCTTGTTCAGCCCAGGACAGTCAGGCTGCTGAAACTTGATGCTGATAGCTGGAGATTCGGGAGTGGCCCCGTCCTCTTGCTGAACTATGGCAAGCACAGCATCACTAGAGTAGTTGTTTTGAAACATCACTTGAGTAAAAGAACTCAGGTGCCTTTCTAGGGTCTTTAGCCACCTAGAGTCAGGCAGGGGCTGGAATTCCTACCAACAGATTGTTGGGGAAAATGCCACGTTGCTGTGTAATAGATCACCACACTCAGCAGTTAAAAACAGCACAAAGGTATCAGCTCCCAGCCTAGGTTCCAAGTCCAGACACGGTGTCAACTGGGCTCTCTGCCTACGGTCTCATGGGACTGGAGCCAGGGTTTCCCGGAGTGTCTTTCTGGAGGCCATGGAGCAAAATCTGCTTGCAGGCTCATCCTGGCTGTTGCCAGTTCCAGTTCCTGGCAGTTGTGGCACCGTGGCATGTCAGCCGGGGACTACTCTCAGATCCCAAATGCCACATATTTCTGGCAACATGGCCCTCCATTGTCAGCACAAGCAACTGAGAATGGCCCTGTGTCAAATCCCTCTCATGTTTCTTTCTCCAGGAAAAGCCCCCTTTTCTAGGAAAGCCTGAGTAGATCAGGGTCACTCAGATACTCCCCCTTTAGTGAAGTCCCAGGGTTAAAATCCAGCAGAGTCACAGTCCTGGGGACTATGCAGGGCCAGCACACCAGGAAGCAGAGGTCTGGGCCACCTTAGGATTCTGCCCAAACCCTATGTGAAGTACAAAAGGCTCAAGGTCCCTTTATATTTCACATAGTCTAGAAATAACCCTTGACTCCTATAGGGTGAATAATGGCCCTGATGTCATTTTTATATTCTCCATATGTGGCTTAAGAAAATGTCAAACCCCAAGGAAATGTTTATCTGCTAGTATATTGGGATTCTTCTTTAAGGTTGGTTATTTAGTAGTTTGCATGTTACTGACTCGGGACTAATTTGAAGGGCTGCTTGCTCATTTTCGTTCTGAAGTTCTTTCACATTATTTCATTGAATTTTCATATCAATACTGGGTTAATGTTTATCCCAATTTCAGATGAGAAAGGTTAGCTGACTTATTAGCCAGGTTACATGTTTGAGAAACAGCAAAGCCAGGCCACACACTCTGTAATATACCACGGTGGCTACATATTTTTTTCCCTTTTTTTTAATTGCAGTAAAATATGTGTAGCACAGTTCACCTTCTTACCAATTTTAAGTACACAGTGTGGCAGTATTAAATACATTCATAATGTTGTGCAGCAATCACCACCATGCACCTCTTTTCAGAATTGAAACTCTGTACCCATTAAACACTTTTCCATTATTCCCTCCCTCCACCTCCTGGCAGCCACCATTCTTCTTTGTCTATGTGGATTTGACTACTCTAGGCACCTCACAAAGCCGGAAATCAGAGACAGTACTTGTCTCTGCACTTGGTTTATTTTACTTAGTGTAAAGGTTCACAGGCTCCAAGGCTTATCCACATTGTAGCCTGTCTCAGAATTTCCTTTCTTTTGAAGACTGAACAGCATTCCATTAATACATTCTTACTCTTAATATCTGAGTGCCTATTATCACCAGACACTGAGCTTGGTCACAAGATACTAAAATGAATACATCACAGTCCTCCAGGAACTCCAAGCCTTTACCTTGTATATTGTAATTTATAAGTTATCTACCAAAGTTTGAACACAGTGATGCCAAAAGTTCAGGAAGGAGCAACAGATTCCACTTGAATTAGCCCAAGGATTACCTGACCATTAGGTCCTGAAACATGATCAGCTGCTTATCTTTGAAGAGTGGATGATGCAGGGAAAAGGTCATTGCATCCAAGGGATCAGTGAAAGCCACTGATCCCTTGAAAGGCAGAGAGGGGGCAAGGAGAAGCTGTCCGTGCAGTCAGGATGTGTCAGCCCACATCAAAGCCATGAGCACTGTCCACACAGAGGGCAGGTGAGCATTTCCCATCTAGTCCCTTTTTAAGCCCTAACCCCAGTCATTGTGCTTCCTCAGCTGAACTGGATGCCGAGCACATGCAGAAGGTCCTGGAAATGGAGCACACCCAGCAAATGAAGCTGAAGGAGCGGCAGAAGTTTTTTGAAGAAGCCTTCCAGCAGGACATGGAGCAGTACCTTTCCACGGGGTACCTGCAGATTGCAGAGAGGCGCGGTGAGCTGGGGCTAGAGATTAAAGTCCTTGGAAGTCCCTTTCTAGTAATAGACCCCTGAAATCCAAGGGTCTGGATCAGGCCATATCCATGTTGCCCTTGTTCTGCCTTTTCCTGTAGCTCTAGGTTCTACTTGAAGATTTCAAACTTAAATAATCTTTTAAAATTACAAATTACTTATGCTCATACATAATTTGAAAAACAAAAAAGTTGCTTTTCTTGCAGCAACTGCAGCAATCTGAGTTACACTCACACCTTCAGCCAGAAAAAAAGGTTTTTGAAATGAAAAAGATAAAAGAAATTATCCATAATTCTAGAGCATAGGATAACATCCATTAATATTTTAGTGTAGTTCTTTCTGGTTTTTGTTCATGAGTCTGTCTGTAATTGGAATCAAGCTACACATCTATGTGGCTTTGTATCTTGACTTTTTTTTTTCTTTTCTGATACTAGGGTTTGAATCCAGGCATGAATCCATGGAGCTATATCCTCAGCTCTTTTAAAAAAATTTTTGAGATAGGGTCTCACGAAGTTGCCCAGGCTAGCTTTGAACTTGTGAACCTCTGGACTCAGCCTTCCAAGTAGCTGGCATTCCTCACATATGCCTTCTCACCCACGTCTCTGAATTTTCTCAATATTATATAGGGCTCTTTCCCCCATTATTAAAAATTCTTTGAGGGCTGGAGATGTAGCTGGTAGAGTGAGTGCTTAGCGTGCATGAGGCTTCAGGGCTCAATCCTGGGGACCCAAAAAAAAAATCTTTGAAAGGACGTGTTTTAGAGGGTACATATTCATCATCAGGATGTATCCTAATATACACTTGCCCCTCAGTGTCCATGAGGGAACAGTCCCAAGACCCACCCCCCACCCACCCTGCCAAAATCTGTGCATGCTCAGGTCTCTTACATAAAATATGTAGTGTTGGCTTATAACCTATGCATTTCTCTGGAGTACTGAGAATCTTTCAGAAGTTATCAAGGATGCCTAGTACAGTGTGAGTGCTATGTGCAGAGTTGTACCATATTGTTTAGAGAATAATGTTAAGGAAAAAGGTCCGTATAGTTCGGTACAGATGCACCGTTGGAGGCCTAACTACATTTTTCCATCTGAGGTTGATTGTGGAGAATGTGGTCGTGGAGGGCCCAGGGTATTTAATCAGTTCCCTGGTTGAACATTTAGATGTTTTTACCTCTGTAACCAGTGCTGAGAAACATCCACATGCATAAATGAATAAACTGACCAGGGGAGAAGTGAGGACACGGGACTCCTTCCTGGGCCTTTGCTCTGTGGTGCTGGCTGCCCCAGGAACAGTGGCCAGGTGGGCAGGGCAGTGACCTTGGGCAGCTTGTGTTCTCTCCAGTAGGTACCATGGTGCAGAACCTGTTGCCCAGGCCACGTGGAGGCATGTGTGTGCTTCCCTACCCTCCTGGGCACCTCAGCAATTCCCAGAGATAGCCCTGTCCAGATCTCGCGCAGTGTCCTACCCTCACCACATCCCCAGCTTATCTCCATCCCCCTTTAATTTGTTCCTTCTTTGCCATCCAATTTCCCATCTCCTCCCAGAGAGGATAAAGAAATGGATGAAGGAAAATGATGGAGAGAACAGATGAGAGCCCTGGTGGGTGCCTCAGGCTGTGCTAACGCAAGTGGGCCATCAGTGATGCAGCCCGTGCTTTCCTTGCTGGAGCCAATGGGACAGGTCTGGGGTGTGCCTTCTCCAGCTCCAGGGTTAGCTTCTTCACCATTTCACCCCACTGACCTAGAAAGGTCAGACTCCAGCATCAGGTGCTTCAGTGCTGTGCAGAGCAGCTGCTCGGCTCCTTTGGGAAGAAAGGAAGGGCTTGCTCCAGGCGGCTCATCCTGTTGTGGACACTGTCATAGCAAACGCTGTGGACTGGGTGACCTAAACAGCAGAAGTGGATTCCTCCCAGTTCTGGAGGCCTGCATGTGGTTTCTGGTGAGGCTGACATCCTGGCTTAGCCACCACCTCACCGTGGGGGCAGGTACCCTGGTGTTTTAGGAGGGCACTGTCTCGTGCTGGGTCTCAGCCCTCAGACCTCATCTAACCTTACCTCCCAAGGGCCCCTATCTCCATGTGCACTCATTGGGGGTTGGGGCTTCAACTAGTGAGTTTTAGGGTCACACAGTCCACACAGATACACACACACACACACACACACACACACAGGGCAACCTGCAGATTTGAACATGAGACATTGCGCCAATGCCTCGAGCCATGGAGGAAACGAAATGATAAAACCATCACCAAGTCGGGCGCTGTGGCACACACCTGTAATCCTAGCACTTTGGGAGGTTGAGAAAGGAAAATCATGAGTTCAAAGCCAGCCTCAGCAATGGTGAGGCGCTAAGCAATTCAGTGAGACCCTGTCTCTAAATAGAGTACAAAATAGGGCTGGGGATGTGGCTGAGTGGTTGAGTGTCCCTGAGATCAATCCTGGGTACCCACCCCCCTGTACCAAAAAAATAATAACCGTCACCAAAACTCTCATCGCTGAATGATTTAATTCCACCCTTGCTCAAGTTTGTTGAGTATGTACTAGGTGTGCTCTTTTGAGCCCACAGGAGACAAAAAGGAAATGAAAGTGCCCCAAGAAGTTCCCATTCTCACAGGGAAACACATGGACACACAACCAAGTGTCCCAAGAAGCAGAAGCTGCTGGGCTTAGAGCTCTTTTGGTGGCTACCACATCCTGGAGACAGGCCCTGGGCTGTGTGCAGCAGCAGCCTCCATACTTCAGCACAGGGTCTGCGGGGAGAAGGGACATAGTGAACACTTATGGGACAAATGTCAGTTAAATATTAAGTGGTTGAATTTTTGTGGTTTTGAGCATCTCAAGAATAATTTTCTTCAAACTTCAAGAAAGGATTCAGCTTATTTAATGTCAAAAATAAATGGAACCAGGCACATGTTGTCAGCATATATGGTTTTAAAGCACCGAAGAAGAAAGTGGCGGGCCCTGCCCCTGTTGGCTTCCTGCCTCATCTGGAGCTGGAGAGGTTGCATAAGCCACTGGGCCTCGCCACAAGGCCGGACAGAGCCTGCTTAGGTTTCATCACCTGAGAGTCACCCTGCCCTTTCTTACAGAGGAATTTTCATCCCCAGAGATGAATATGAGGAAGTTTAATTTAGAAGAATCAATCAAAATAAAACATTTTTACAGTGAACATTGGAGTTTGAACTCTTCCACTAAATCAGAAATAGCAGTCTGAATTTTTCTCACTTTGAAAAGCATCATTTTTTTAAAGGTTTTTTGTAGTTGTAGATGGATAGCATGACTTTGTTTTCTTATTTTTGTATGTAGTGCTGAGGCTCGAACCCAGTGCCTCACACGTTCTAGGTAAGCACTCTGCCACTGAGCCACAGTCCCGGGCCCCAAAGCACCATTTTTTAATTAAGACAAGGCTATGCAAAGTTTTATCCAGAAAATTTTCAGAGTAGAGGGCAAATGCCCACCTGTGACCACTTGGAGCCCTTGGAGCCAGACGTGGAGCCCAAGACAGAGCTGCCACAACCCACAGCGTGCCAGCGGGGACCTGGGTGCACTGGGGCACCTGGTAAGGCCCTGGCCCAGGTTTGATCTTCTGCCTGACATGACTTGGTCTCAGAGGAGCACTGTCACTGCTTTGATTCTGTGCTGAGTGCGTCGTGTCCTCACAGAGCAGTTGTTCTGTACCTGTGTTCCTTGCTCCATGCTCCCACATTGCAGGTTCCTGTGACTGCTGCTCAGCAGGGTTGCATCCCCTGGAGCCAGGGCCCCCTCTGGCTATTGAGGCTGACTCGGCCTCAGCATCTTCTCATCTGGGAAGAGAACGAGGTGACGTTTGTGCTAGTGGCAAGTAACATTAGCAACAAAGTTAAGAAAGATAGGCTTTATGAATAAAAATGAACCTGTACTAAAATTCAGGTCGCCCAAGAGATATTCCAGGAGGCAAAAATGTCTTAAAATAGAGGTGCCAGCAAATGACTTGAACTTGGTGTAGAATCTCCCTAGGAGGATTTTACTTAGAACTATGAAATTACTGTGACGCATTACTGGTTTTCATTTTAATTAGGAAATATTTTAAATATCCAACGAAGAACTAATAGCTACATAAGATACCCATATTTCTAGACTTAACATGTTAATATTTCCTTCAAAAATGTTACAAAAATATTCAGACACACAGGCATAAATAATAATACCCACATGCCTACCACCCAGCTGTGCCCCTTGCTGATCACACCTCCTTTCTCACCTCCAGGCTAACTGACCTTCACCACACACAAAAGTATTCCAAAACAGTTGGGCCGGGGCTGTAGCTCAGCGATAGAGCGCTTGCCTTGCAAGCGTGAGTCACTGGGTTCGATCCTCAGCACCACATAAAAATAAATAAAAAAGATATTGCATCCATCTACAACTAAAAAAAAAAATGGGGAAAAAAAAAAAGTATTCCAAAACAGTATGTGGGCATGGGGGCAAGATTAAAACCTTACCGAAATGGTTATATGGCAAGTGTTTTCACAAAGCCTGCTTTCTTAGGCAGGCATCTTGATAATCATTTGTGTTGATATTTTCAGCTCAAACTTCTAATTTCTGAATGTATTAACATTGAACAAATATGCTATAATTGTGTTGTTGAGTCCTCCCAGTTTTAACCTTTTATTAGAAACAGTGCTAGTCTGGACATGGTTTTTAAGAGTGGCTGTGGGCCAGTGCTTCTCGAGCATGAGCAGCCTCACAGGCCCCCTTGGCCCTGAGGACTGGCACTCTCAGCAAGTCCCCATGGGGTGCTGAGGCTGCTCCCCTGGGGACCACACGTTGAGAACCACTTCTCCAGGGGAGTAATTACTTGTTGTGTGACATGTGTATCTTTAAGCTTCCTAGATTCTGTCAGACTGTTTGCCAAGATGTTAGTATCCATTTGTAATCTCCCTGGCCATGTTTGTGTTCTGCTTACTTTATATCTTTGTCAACACCTCATAAAGTCAGATAAATTGTTGTTCAAAAAACTGGTATGAAACGACACCCTCTGTTGGTTCTGATTTCCTTGTTTTGCTCTTCGTTCACCTTCCTTTACCAAGTCTTAAACTTACAGGTATTGGCCTTTGCTGAGCCCTCAGATGCATGTGGCTTCTCTCGATCTTAGATTGGTCTTTTCTAAATCAAATAAAAAAAGAGATTTTTGGAACCAGGGATTGAACCCAGTGCTTAATCACTGAGCCACATCTCCAGTCCCTTCTATGTTTACCAAGTTGCTGAGGCTGGCTCTGAAC
This sequence comes from Geosciurus inauris, assembly GCA_004024805.1. Classification (NCBI taxonomy): domain Eukaryota; kingdom Metazoa; phylum Chordata; class Mammalia; order Rodentia; family Sciuridae; genus Geosciurus; species Geosciurus inauris. The sequence continues at coordinate 123,366 of PVHX01000508.1, forward strand.
TTGTGATCTTCCTGCCTCAGCCTTCCGAGCCATTGAGATTACAGATATGTACCACCACACCTGACTCTAAATCCAAATTTTAAGTATCAGCTTTGCCAGTTTTGTTTATGGTTTGTGCTTATGTGTCTTAAGAAATTCTTCAAGTTACATTGTTTTTCACTTTAGTTGGCCCCTTGTTCTTGACTGGCATAGACACAAGGCAGGAGTCCAATGTGAACTTTCCCAGTGGCAGTGACTACTGGTCTCAGCCCCGGCACCCTGTCTGCACAGCCTTCTGTCAGTGTCTATCTGTTCCTGAGTCTTCCCTAGGCACCCTCTGCAGTTCCAGTAGCCTATCATCTAGCTCCAATTCAAGACCATCCTGTCTTAATTATTCATCAAGCAGCAGTTTGCAGCTTGGGACATTTTTGCCACCTGCCCCCCCATACTTGGCCTCATCTGAAGACAATTCTACCTGTTGCAGCTGGGGTAAAATTCTGTCACAGGATCTAGTGGAGGGCCAGGTATACTATTAACTAACTTCTATGTATGGGAAAGCCCCACACAAAGAACTTATCTGGCCCAGAATGCCAGCGAAGGTAGAGAGGCCCTGTTTTATAGTGAGTGTTGTATTTGCGACATGCCCTCACCGGTACCCCTGCACAGGCCACTTTTCTTCAGGATCACTATGTCCTCTGTAGTGTTCATGTTTCAAGGTCTTTGAAGAACCTTGTCCAAAGTTTGACTGAATTGCATTCAGCTTCTGGACAGAGCCTTAGCCTCTTCACTGGACCTTAAACCTCTCCTGGTTTATTCCCAAACGTGGATGGAGCTTGCCTCACACACTGCTGGAAACAGGGACTTGGATTTCAAGACAGGTTCTTCTCCTGGTGGTGGTAGGGAGTTTGTTCATTGTGAATTTTGGCAGATTTTCCATGGAGTTGCCTTTAGTTTTCAAATAATTTAGCACAACATTGTTATCAGAACTTTTTAGACTTTCTGTGCTTGTGCTTGGTTTTGCATCTGCATTCCTGAAACTCTTCTATTTCACCTTTACTTCTGCTGTGGGCCACTTGGCACTGCTCCTACCCCAGCCAGAATGCCCTGCTCCAAGTATCACCTGCAAACCAAGTGTGGAGGAAACAGAGTAAGTGCTATGGAGGGGGTTCAAGGTGACAGTGACCAAAGGTGACTTAGGACAGACTTGAAACAGCATGCCACCTGACAGGATTGGGAGATGGCAGAATTTGCAGGATGCTTGCCCAAAGCCAGTGAAATCCACCCTTTAATTTATTAGGGATAAAAAGTACAGTTTCTTGTGTTGTGCATCTTCTCAGAACCCATGGGCAGCATGTCGTCCATGGAGGTGAACGTGGACATGCTGGAACAGATGGACTTAATGGACATCTCTGACCAGGAGGCTCTGGATGTCTTCTTGAATTCGGGTGGAGAGGAGAACCCTGTGCTGTCCCCAGGGTCAGGTAGGATGGACGCATCTGTGTAAATGACCTGTTCTAACCAGCATTCCCTCAGTCTTCTCACACCTGTGTGGCCTTGATGTGGCAAGGCCGGTGCAGCACTGTCCTGCGTGAGCTCCTCGGGGATTTTAAATTTCTACCCCAGCACCTTGGGGAGCCCAGAAATTGGCACTTCAAGAACTGGAATTTGGGGGTGGGGGCTGTCCTACCTGGCTTACACTTGGCCAAAGCATTTGTTTGGTCTTTCTTTCCACTGACGTTCAATTCAGTGGAATCTGACTTTGGTGTTTTCTGCACTCTGCCAGTATTTTCATGACACTTGCAACCCTGTAGGGCTCCTAACTCCCATTTCAAGCCTTCCTGAAATTGTGTCACTAGGAGCTGACCAAGGCACCAGATCTGTACCTGGCCTCGCCACGCTTTAATTCATAGACCAGCTCTTCTGGCCGGGGATCACGCTTGGGCCTCACACGTGTTGAACAAAGCACTGAACCAAGGAGCCACAGCCGGGCCCTTGCTGGGTCTGTGTGTACGCATCACAGGCAGCTCTTAACTCCACACACAGAAGGGGAGGGCTAAGCTCCTTCTCCCAGCCACACTGCAGCCATTGCTAGGAGATTCTGCTGTCAAGGGGCACCCACTTCCTCTAGCCTTGTCTCTGTTGGCCAATCTACGAAAGTAGTGTGCTCTGGGGAAGGCCCGGGACTCTCCTCCTGGTCCTGTCCTGAGAAAGTGGGACACTGGGAATGTGAGGGAGCCAGGATGAGTTTTAGCAGCAGTATGTAAAATTTTTTTTTGGCACCGGGGATTGAACTCAGTGGCACTCAACCACTGAGCCACACCCCCAGCCCTATTTTGTGCTTTATGTAGCGACAAGGTCTCACTGAGTTGCTTAGCACCTTGCCCTTGCTGAGGCTGACTTTGAACTCGTGATTCTCCTGTCTCAGCCTCCCTAAATGCTGGGATTACGGGCTTGCGCCCAGCTAGTAATATGTAAAATTTATTCCTAGAAGAGCACATCTCTATTGGTGAACTACCGAAAGGTAGTTCTCTTAGTATTCATGCTTCTGGATGACTTCAAAGGATACATACAGAGCCAGTAATCCCAGCAACTCAGGAGGCTGATGCAGGAGGGTTGCAAGTCTGAGACCAGCCTGAGACCTTACCTCAAAAAGGGCTTGAGGATGGAGGTGGGGGAGGGGAGAGATTGTGTACAGACTATGTAGATTTCGAAGGAACCATGGACCCCAGCACACGCCTTCAGCACAGTTTTATCAGCTATCATGTAATTTTTAACCTGTCTTTTGGTCTGTCTCTAGCTCAGTAAACCCGGGGTCCTTCCTGCACTGGGCTGAGCAGTCAGGCCACTAGATGAAGGATATGCAGCCCTTTTATTCTGGCCAATTTATAGTTGTCCTTACCTGTTCTCAGTTATAACTTTGTTGACTGGATTTTTTGTATTTTAATGTCACAGGGCCTGAATCCGACACCTGTCAAAATGAAATTACTCTTCAGGTTCCCAAAGCCTCAGTGTCACTGCCCAAGCCACCTTCCTCTGCATACACAGAATTGGCCACCCTGGACCCCAGTGAAGGTGGGGAGTGCCCTCTTGTCCAGTCTGACGAGGAGGAGGTTCAGGTGGACACTGCCCTGGCCACTTCCCATGCTGACAGCCAGGCCACTCCAGACGCTAGTGATGACAGCGACTCAAACCAGGACGTGTGACTGAGGGTCAGCTGTGCACAGGATCTGCTGTAAAGCCAGGTTTTTATGGAGGTTCTTGATTTTACACAATTGCCAATGATGTGTGAGAGGCTGACAATAAAGTTTGAGGACTTTAGCTATTCTCCCAAGTCAGCATTTAGTTTGTACAGAGGCTTCTGCCTACACCCATCCTCAAGGCCAGTGTTGCTTACTCAGTGAAGGGACACCCAGGTTCCAAGAGCAGGGCTGGGCTCTGCAGTGGCTCAGTCCTGAATGTACCTGTCAAGAGCTTGCTGTTTTCAAATTGTTTCCATTAAAAGGTAAGTGGTTACACTCAGGTGGCACAATTGCATAATGGTCAGCTGTGAACCCGAGAGTCCAAGCCCAATCACCACACTGAAACCTCTGGGACAAAGTAACACACTCCTGCAGGGAAACTGGCCCTGGGGAGCAAAAAGAGTGGTCCTGCCCATCAACCAGAAGAGAGCCCATTCCATTCACTCATCTTCCACAAGACAGACAAATGTCCAAAAAACATTTTTATTAAACCTTGTAGTACAAACCTGAAAAGTAAACAAACTGGCAATAAACCACATGAAGTCTTCCCTCTCGAGGGAGGGGTGCAGAGCAGCGCTAATAAATTAAATGTCAAACTGTAAGCCATAGGCGGAAGTTTACTGTCAAAGAGGGAAAAGTACACAGCAAGGCCATAAAAACCAGACAACCACATTGGAAAACACTTGACTGTTTATGCAATTGTTAAATATTCCAAAACAGTTCAGTCTTCTGCAACAACAACCAACGAAGTGGATCCTAGGACGCTCCTAGCAGCCGCCACCGGCAAGCTCAGTGCAGTATGGGCAGCTACGGGACTAAGGGATCCAATCATGAAACAAAGAACAGCTTGTGAAAACGGTTTCCCTTTTTTATTCCACACATACTGTACACACAACCGGAGAAGGGCAACAGCTACTCCATTTTTTTGTTGTTGTTCAATGATGTAAGCAGCACTTATAAATGTTACAAGAAAAACCCTGTAAGCATCCAATCCAACCGATGAAGAAACTGAAATGTAAGGCTTTTCTTCATCTTGTCTTCTCACCCCTCCCCGCCCCCCAAGAAAAGGCTCAAGTATTTAAAACAATTTACAGGCATATATACAAAAGGGATGGGATTTTTTTTTTCTTTTTTCTTTTTGTTACAACGTGGACAGAAAAAATAGACAAGATGAGCGCAAATGCGTTTTCACATTCAAAAAGAACTGCAGACCTCCTAGTGGCTCTAAATGTGATCATAAACAAAAATTTTAAAAAGAAAGATTAATGCTGACTTGTGAAGGTGTGAACAAGCAGCAGCGAGATGGAGATGGAATGTTAGATTGCACGTCGATGGCACAGAAGCGCTTGCGGCTTCCATCGCTTCTCCTTTTTTTCCTTAAGGATGCTATTGAAGGGTTTTTGATAAAGTAGCCAACAGCACCAAAAAAATAACAAAGGATTTCTTAATGAAATCAGGCACAGGTCTCCCTCAGTGACCCTCCAAGGCAGGCAGTCTTTGTCTTCGTCTTCTCTTCCTCAAACGGATGCATAGTGATGTGCTGGTAACGAAAACCTAGTCACTCGACCTCCACATTTTGCCTCTGGTTAGGAAACAACGTCCGCCTTCAGCTGCCATAACCGCCCAACAGAACAAAACGGGGCTCTCCGGTTTACAAATTACAAACTCATCTTGCACATGACAGAAGAAAAGACAGCCAAAGTAAAGCCATTTCTTTTCAAGTTTTTTTGTGTGTGTGTCTCCTATCCCTTTTCCAATCTAGAAAAATCTGCTCACATGACTGATGGTTTTAAAATTTGTTCTCCAAACTTCACCCTCTTCAAAAATGGGTTAAAAAACCTTTTTTCCAACATAAAAAAAAAAAAACCAAAACAAGGGCTTTTGTCAGCCACAGGGGCAATACAAATTAATATAGCCCCTCAAGGGTTTTTTTAAAACAGTGAATATACGGCAGTTTCAAAAATCTGACTGCAGTGTCTAGGTATTCTAAGTACAAAAAAAAGTTCAACAGTTTAATGCTAAAACAAAATTAGTTCTCTAAAACCAGAAGAAAATCTTCTTTAGAGCTAGTGCAAAGACAGCTTGTATCCTACAGCAAGTACTCCAAACTAGAATATAATAATTACAAAAAAATATCTATAAATCGACCATGGTGTTGGCATTTTCATGACGAGCTCGAAGCACTTTTGGATGAACTGGAGGACGCCAACCGAGAAGGCGGCACATCCACGGTCGCTCTCTTGCGGGGGCCTCTTTTTGGTGTGGGTTTACTGAGACAGTTCTCGATGGTGCCATTTTTACCGGATACTTTGCCGCAGATCTGATTGACCAGACTGATGATCTGCTCCTGCAGGGGTCAAAAGCAAGGCACAGTTAATTCAGCAAAGAAGGGACCCAAGGTCCACTTGGGCAGAGCAGAAAGGAATAGCAGCATTTGAGTGGAGCTCAGGAGGGCTGCAAATGGCTTTTAAAATAGCCCCATGGGATCCTGAGGGGCAACGTGCCTGAGAAGAGGGCCTGCCGTACCGGGGAAAAGCAGGCTGCTCCGCTACAGCCAGCAGAGCTGGGCCCACCTGGCTGTACCCCTAATAAATGATTGTGGACAGGGATGTAAAATAGGCTAAAACAACAAAAATTGAGTCCCATAACCGTATACAGGAAGTACGCAATTATTGCCTAAGAAGGGCATTCAGATCTGAGCTCACATGGCCATCTGCAAATTCATTCACCACATAGATCCCTGCACCTGAGACAGAACACTGCTGGCCACTTTGCTGACCTTCACCTGATGCCACCAAGCACATGGAGTCATGTCATCACACCTAGCCAGGAAACATCTGAGGTGACTTCCAACTCTGATTACCAGCTGACTTCTACCCCTCAGAGGCACTTGCACACACAGGCTTTGTGGCTAAGTTCTGCAGTGTTGCTCTGACACCGCAAGTTAGTTAACTTGGTCTTGCAAATAAATGCAAGCAGTGCTGTTCGTACACATTTCCACTATTAACTGCGCAGAAGGGGACAAAAGCAAGCAACCTGCATCCTTGAATTCCATCGAAGAGGAACATTTACCATGAGCACAACTCATCCTATGACCATCTCATTTAAAAGAACACAGGAGAGAGGCACAAATGCACATTTCTGAATACCTCTCGGGGCAGGGCTGGCTAAGAACCCTGCAGTCCCAGGCAGGGGAAGATGCCAGTCTGGTACACAGGGCCCACAGTCACCTGAGGGCAAGACCATGTGTCTAAAAACACAGTTGCCATGGCCATTTACAAAGTCCTAGGTGGACAGCAGCTTTCTGCAGAGCGGTTTCTTCATGTGAAGCTTGGAAACAGCCTAAATGTCCTCACCCAGGCTGGAAGACCCAAAAAGCTCAGCACTGTCCTCGGGAGCTGCATAGTTCTTGAGGCATGAGAATCAGGCACTCAGGACTGTGGTAATGGTGCAAAGGCCAAGAGCCACCATGCCTCCAAGGGAATGGAAGGGGAGAACATAACCAGTTGGTTGCCTCAATGAGAGTGACTTATCTGTGGGGTACACAGGGATTGAAGATGAGCTCCTGATCCTACAAGCTAGAAATGCCTATATTAAAACAAAACCAAAAACACCTCAACTCAAGAGGACACCTATGTAGGTTTTCCACGTTCCATTCACTGGCTGCACCCGGGCTCGCAACACGGGCCTCTCCTTCCTCAGGCAAGCCAGGAGCAAAGCCTTGACTGCCAACCCTGCACATGCTACTTTTTCCAGGATTTTGGTCACTTCAAACACCGAGCTACAAGGGCTGGAATAGAGTCTTCGAAGATCAGTAGTGCAGCTGCTGAGCAGCCAGACAAGTGGCAAGGACCCTGGCCAGAGCCAGGTTCTGCACTGCAGCTCAAAGCAGCCTGCACAGCTTTAGGTACTAGCAGAAAAGCAACATGCACAGAAGGGACCTAGTACTGCCCAAGACCGACTTCCCGCAGTTTGCAGTGGTGATTACAGGGACAGCCATGGCTAGACAGAGCCACAGCCCACGACAGTGCCTGGGGAAGAACAAGGACAGCAACACGCCTTCCCTGCATCACCATGCCTCTTCCCTACAGAAGGCGCTACTACAGCATCCGTGGGTTCTGTCAGGGCAAAGGGACAGGCACACCACTTGGTCACTCCTGCACACTGGTGGTACTCCCAGCACCAGGGCAGCATGTGCTCAGGTACTAAATTACTAAGCAAAGGAGACTGGAAATCTGCCCAAAGACTGAACAGGGAAAAGCAAAACAGAAAAAACGAGGCTTGTAGAGGGATTAAAGGTTTCCACAGCTTTGTTCCCCATTTATCAGGTCAGACTGGGGTAGGGACAAACTGAGCATGGCTGAAGCAGCCACCTCTAAAACCTTGGGGTGAGGGGCCAGGACCCAGCAAGGTTGGCAGCACTGCCCTCAGCCCTGGCCAGCTGTCCGCAACACAGGAAGTCAGGCCCCAGTCATGAGAACAGCGCAGATGGCTCCATGTCGCCTGGGCCACAGCCTGCGAGGAGGGACTGACCTCATCATAGCGATACATCAGCTTCAGCCCACGGCAGGACTTCTGCTTCTCCACGTGGCGCAGGGCACACTCGAGGCAGAACACCACGTTTTCGTTCTCTTGTACCACCTGGTGGGAAAGCAAAGCTGAGGCCTGGGGACTCCAGGGGAAGGGAGGCCTGGGTACCACCTAGGGAGCACCAACAGGGACTAGGAGGGCAGACCTCTCCTGCCACCTACTGACCAAACCAGGAGGTTCAGGGACTCAAACACTGGTCTTGGATGAAGAAGCCCAAACAACCTAGAACAGGGTCACCAGAAAGTGAATGAAGGAGCTGGACCTCAGGGTGACTGACCCACACTGCAGTCCCAGGAGCACCTGGTCAGTGGCCTGGCCAAAATGAGATGAAAGGGTAACGCTTGCTCACGGGGTGCTTGAGTTCAGAGGGCGCGTGGCTCTTTTCTCCAGAGTCCCTGGTGCAGAGGCACCAGGAGGGAGCTGAGCGACAGAGGGCCAGGGGTTGGCAGACCTGGCCTAGGAGCAAAACTAATCTCAGTCACTCAGAAGCAATCCCACTGGAGGCACAAGCCATCCCCTGCTCCCAAGGGGGACCCAGGTATTCCAAGCAGACCCAGAGCTCCTCCCTTCAGGGCTCATGGCCTCCATGACCCAGGCCTTTCCCAGGAGCAGCAGGGGAAACCTGCAGCTTTTTGATTCAAGTGTTCTAGAGCAAAAAACAGAATGAGCCACCAGGGCGAGGAGGTGCCTCCTGCAACAGCACCACCCTTGAAAGTCCCCAAGAGCTAAGGACAGGAATGTGGCCTACATGAAACAAGCCTGCACACTCCCTGGCAAGCAAACCATGAAAATCATCAATAAAACTCCAACCTGCACACACCTGGACACCCTGCTCTAAGGGTCGCCAGGTGCCAGCTCTGAAAGAAAAGCAAGCTTTCTTGACACCTGGAAAATGAGGCCACACAGCTGTGGTCACAAATGAGTTATGTTCACATAGCACTCACCACCCAGACAGGGCTGCTGATCATTTCCTCCTATCAAAAACAGTATTCTTCTGCACAGGAGCATATGAAAAACCCAACAGAAGAAAAATGGATCAAACAGACAAAACCAGATGTCTGCTGGCTGTGGACTGAATTTCCCCTCACCCCACCAGGGTCATGCCCCACGGCCCAGCATTCCCACGTGCCTGCACCTGCGGTAGGGCCTGGAGTGAAGGTAAAATGGGGCCATTCAGAGGGGCCCCAATCCAAACTGACCAGTGTCCTTGTGAGATAGTCTAGACAGGACGAGTCACAGGAGTGGGACCAGAGCTGAGCTGTGGGGACACAGCAAAGAGGCTGCCTCTGCAAGCCTTGGAGATGCTGCAGGAGAACAGCCCAACCACACCTTAATCTTGAACTTCCGGCCTCCAGAACTGAGAGAGATACCTCTGGTTGAAGCCACCAGTCTGCAGGGCAGCCTGAGCTGATGCACATGATGGTGCCCACCCCTCTTCAAATGTCTGAACCTTGCAAGTGTTCCAAAGAGCACCAGGTGGGGCTGGGTGGCCCTATCCTCTGCAGGGCAGCTGGCATGGTGGGGCAAGGACACCTGCACCTCGGCCCTGGCCTTCCACACCAGCAGAGACAGGGGGACTGGAGAGTGCAGGGGCACGAGCTGCCAGCATGTGAGGGTTAGGGCAGACACTTGGCTGAGCTGTTCTGTGCTGAGGAAGGGGCGGAGCAGCACATGTGGCGGGCAGACTAGGCCAGGCCCATCAAGGGACTGTGTGCCAGACTAGGCCCTGGGCCCCAGCTGGGCACGTCCCGACCAGAGCTGTGCTAGGGCAGCTGTGCATTCCTCAAGGACTTCCAAGCCCAACTCTGGCCTGAAATGGGGGTAGGGTGGGGAGTAGCAGCAACACGTTCATTCTTAAGGCTGAAGCTGGGTCAGCAGGTGGCCGTGAGGACAATGGCCAAGATATAACAAGCCCCAACAGCACTGTGCAAGAAGACCAGAGAGAAGCTGGTCAAGACAGCAAACCTTCAAGTCAGAAGACTGTAGAGGGCCACTGCAGGGTGTGGCATCCTGAGTTTCCCCAAGGAGAAATGACAACTCCATCCAAAAGCATCCAGAGTTCCCAGAGTCTCTGGGATAGGTCACGTGATGAACAGAAGCCAGAAACTGGGGGCAGAGATGACAGAGCCCACAGCTCCATCTCGGGCCGGGAAGCAGGGACACACACACACACACCCAGCCCACGCCACTTTCAGGAGCAACGTGCCTGGGACCAGGGGGACCACCTGTGTGCTGCAGGCGCTGGAGGCCCATGCCTAGCAGGGCCCATGCCACTCACCATGGACAGGTAGCACAGGTGCTGGCAGACCTGACACCGCCTTTCTGACGTCTCCAGCTGCAGCCACTTTCGAGGCTTTTTCTTCCCATCCGCCACTGCACTGCCACCGTCATGACTGCCATAACGTGCAGAGGAATGGAGGCCGGCCTCAAAGAGCTGCCTGCGCTGCCTCAGTTCCGTGTCCCTGCCCAGACAAGGAGCAGCCATCAGCAGCGGCCAGGCACTGTTCACCATCAGAGGGGACACACTCACCCAAGCCACCCACCTCCCACTGTTCAAGGGATAGGCAGCCAGGCCCATACATGGACTCACAAGTCCCGCAAACCTGCCCAAACCCCAGTCAGAAAGGCAGAGGAAGTTCACCTGGGGTACAGACATGGCACACACAGTTGACCAGCCCAAGTGGAAATCCACTTGCCCCACACCCCAGGAGGCCGGGAACGCGAGGCTAGAGAAGGGGCTCTGCAGGAGACAACAGAGTGTCGCACTGCTCTTGCACCGCCCTGACCTGCCGCAACATTCAGCAGAGTCCAAGGGGCCACAGTGAGATGCGAGCTAGGCTGGGGGCAGGGTGACCAGCACCCTCCCATGTGCATCAGGTACTAGTGCTCACCAGCTGCCCAGGGGAGCCACACACAAAAGACAGGCAGTTTGGCAAGAAGTGAGGGGTGGGCACTGCAGATTGTTCTCCATAGCCCTAAAATTCTGGAGTACAGAGCCAGGCCCTGACACCTATGGTAAAGAGCTGCCAAGACCAGGAGTCCAAAGCCTGGCGTGCGTTCATTCCTGAGAGGGATTAACACCTTGAGCTACTGCCTTGGCATCAGCTGGTAAGGAGAATGACACCCAACACCATGCATGAAGACAAAAGGGGACACTGGAGCAAACAGGCTACACTACGCCTGAACTACTCTGCCCATTAGGCCCTGTCACCGCTCAAGCCTGGGCCCGGCGTCTCAGGAAAGTCAGATCTGTAGTACCTGAGCTCATCCAGAAGGGCCGAGATGGTACTGAGAGTGGGACCGTTCTCCTTTTTTGCTTCCGCTTGTGCAATCTGGTAGAGCAACTTCTCCATGGAGAACGGCTTGGCTATATGGCGACGCTTCATTTCCTGGAAGAGAAGAGCAGCTGCTAAGGTTCCTGAAAGGGCTACAGGCCACCTCAGTTTCCAACCTGCTAACATGAGCACTGGAGCTACAGCTATTGAGACTTGTAGAAGTTCTACTAACCTGGAGAATGGCACCAGAAGGGAGAAGTCCTAGCACTTCACTGCCAGCCCCAAGGCTGGTGCCATACGTCAGCACCAACAGAGACTGTCAACAACACACTCCACTTAAGCATGACCTCTAGGCACTATCTCTGTGGTCCCCCCAGCTGTAGGGGTCAGCCAGTGACAAATATCGAAAACTCTGTGATACAAAGCCCAACAGCTTATCTTTCCCAGAAAATCCTACCAGCTATTCCTTAAAGATTTCAAAGACAAGCCAGGTGCAGTGGTGCACGCCTGTAATCCCAGCAGCTCAGGAGACTGAGGCAGCAGGATTGCGAGTTCAAAGCCAGCCTCAGCAATGGCGAGGTGCTGAGCAACTCAGTGAGATCCTGTCTCTACATAAAACACAAAACAGGGCTGGGGATGTGGCTCAGTGGTCAAGTGCCCGAGTTCAATCCCTGGTACCAAAAAAAACAAAAAAAAAGATTTTCAAAGACATGCTCCATCATGAAACTGCTCTACAGGTGGACATGCATGTGGAGGAGGGACCTTTGGGGGCACCACGACACCTGGGGAGGCATGCTACTTACCTTGGCGGTCTCAAAGCCCATACTTGTCCACTGGGTGGTAGCAAAGTGCACGGTTTCCGAGACGCTATAGCCACAGCACACCTTGGACACGAAGGACCCCGGGAAGCAGACGACGAACTGGCCACTCTGCTGCACCGTCCTGTGCACCTTGATCCCCTCCCTGCACAGCACCTCCGGGGAGATCTGGGGAGATAAGGCCAGCTAAGGCCCAAGGCCCCTCCAGCAGCCTCCCACCAGCCCTGGGGTCTTCGCCAGCCTGCCTACCAGGCCTACTAACGAGAGGCTAATGAGGTCCTGGCATCAGGACCTCATGAGCCAGCTCTCAAGGGGATCACTTTTCTCCTTTACAAAATAAAAAGACAATTCTTAGAGAAGTTGTTACTGGCCTAAGACTGCCAGCAGGCTCCGCCACGCAGAAGCCACAAACTCTTCTGGAGCCTTCCTGCCCGTCTGCCAGTGCGGCAAATTAACACGCGCAGGAGACGGCTGCTCGTCCTGAGGGGCTGACCAGCACAGACACGAGACCAGTGCAAGGTCAAGCGGCCAGAGATCCCTGGGAGCCAAGTGGCCAGAACACAGCTCAGGACAACGAGGGCCTCAGCCGTCCTGTGACTTTCTGAAAACCAAGGAAGAAGCCCTGCATGCATTTCTGTCCAGAGCCCAGGCCCCAGATCACCGCTGTGGGGAGAGGACGGCAAAGAGAACCAGAGTGCAACCCCAAACCCCCAGATCAGGGTCCCCACCACAACAGACAACAACCTGCAGGCATCAAGTTAAAAAGTCAGAAAGAGGTGCAAAGGCCCCCTAGCCCCGGACCCGGCGCCCGGACCCGGCACCCTACGTCACAGGTGAAAGCCTTCCTTCAGTTTGGCTTTTGTGCCAGAGGAAGGCAGGCAGTAGGGAGGACAAGGTGCCTTCACATTACAGCTGCAGGCCCCTCAGTCTGTCCGCATGGGAGGAACCACAGCCCAGATGAGGGAGGTGGGCAGGGAGCCTACCATGACGTTGCTTTCCAGCATCTGCAGTCCTGGGGTGCCATTGGCCTGCAGCAGCGTGTGCACCACGCCCTCCAGCTTGTTCTCCTCCTCAGCAGGAATGCAATACCTGGGTGGTGTGAAACGGGCAGAAGCAGAGGCTTGACCAGGACCTGTGTGTGTGCTGCTTCCCCCTTACCCCCAAGAGTGGGCTGCAATGCTGCCTCAGGACCCGGGGACTTAAGTGGGACCTAACTGTAGGCAGCTGGCACTGTCAGCCAGCCACTACTGCCCAGCACACAGCCAAACTGCAGATACACCCGGGATGCGTGGCTCATCTTTTATGTAGATCTGACCCACGTTACAATCCCAAAAGCCTCCAAACCAAAAACTGATGTTCCAAACCCCTACCAACCAGAACCAGGCACGCCTGCCATCCACAGGCCTCTCCAAGCATGGAGAAGCAGCCCGACTCCTGCCCAGCCCGCTGCCAGCACCCAATGCCCTTGTGGAGTAGCCACCACAGGCTTAGCATCTAAGGCTCCAAAAGTAGTGCTGGGACCCCTGGGTGCCCTAGGAGAGCCACCCAAGAGGGCTGGGAGCAACCAGCAAGCAAAAGCTAAGGGAGAGGGAAAAAAACAGTCCACCAAGAGAGACCTGGGACATGACCCGCACTCTGCACACACTGTCCCCATGGCTACCTGCCTGGCCGGGGCCACAGCCACTGAGAAATCAGGCAGTGGAGGGACAGAGGGCTGCAGCCTCTCCACCCAGGGAGCCATGCCCAAGTCCAACTGCAGGCATCCCACAGGACAGACAGCGCCCGACGCCTGCAGGGGAGAACTGGGCTCGGCAGAGCTGCGGCCCCAGCAAGCGCATCAGGAGAATGGGCCAGAGGTTGAGGGTCTGGAATAGCTTCATGGGGATGGAGCAATTCCCTGGAGTCCTCTGCCTGCATCTGAAGAAACCCACCAGGGCCACAGCACCATCCACAACACATGGCTGCAGCCTGCCTCACCCCAGCATCCGGGGCAGCAGAGACTCCAGAGCCCACGGAATCTCTGACTCAACCCTTGAGCTTGTGGCCTTTCACATGCTTTCACAGCAAAGTCAGATAAGGCTCCGAGAGCTGTGCCCTGGGTCACAGGCTTCACAAGACTGTGAGCACTAGACAAGCCACGGGGGCCCAGTGGAAGCAAGGACCCTACAGGGACAGCTTTACTGGCACTGACCAGATGACCAAAGGCACAGCCACCAGGGAAGGGGAGCCTCCTGCCACTGTCCACTGCCTTGGGCCTCGAGACTACGCCCACCCCGGCTCTACACCCCAGCAAGTCTGCTACAGGACACCAATGACCCCCTCAGGTCCCAACTCTACCAGCAGGTCTCAACTCCACCAGCAGGATCAAAGCCACAAAAACCGACTGCTGTCCACACTGGCTCCAGGAGGACCATGCTAGGTGCAGGACTTTGTTTAATTAAGAATGCTTCATCACCTGGTTAGAAATGAATGTAATGCCAGCAAAATACGAGGCAGGACAGCTAATTATGCACAGCAGTTTTCTATCTGTTGCCACAAAGAAACCCAAGAGCCCAGCAACTACTGGGACTGGCCACAACTAAGCCAGGGTCCCAGGGGTCTGAGAGACCACCACATACTGCATCCCACACGGCTCAACTGGTGCGGGACACAACACAGAGTGCTTCCCAGCAGGGACAGTCTACTGTCCCTGTGCACCGGGAGACCCCAGCTCTCAACAGACCTGGAGATGGCCACTTGTGAGCAGCCACACTGAGGTAACTCGTAGGGGAAGAGGGCGCAAACCTGCTGTCAGTCAAGCTCCTGCAGTGCTTTCACTAATATCCTCATCATCAAGGTAGAAATAAGCCAGTCTGCATACAGCAGGCAGGTGACAAGAGGCGGCAGTGGCCAATACATATGAAATGCCCTGTACACCCAGGCAAGGAAGAGGCTGGCCCACCCGCCCGCTACTCACCAGATGCAGTCAGCACCAGTGTGTAAGTAGTCAATGTAGGGAAGGTGGTTTTGGTCTCGAGACCAGCATGAGGTAGAAAAGACCATGCCAATGTTAAGCCAGGGAATAGTCACTCCTAGAACAAAGGGACAGCACTATAAAACACGGCTCAAGGCCTCAGTTACAGACGCTGAAACCCAGAAGAACCGGATTCAAAACGAGAGGGGACTCTGCAAGAAGGTATCACTTGCTCTTCCTTGCTTTGAATCCAACAATAAAGACACCATTTCTAAATAGTTAAAAACACCTGTGGGGCACAATTCTGACTGCAGCCTTGGGGCTGGGCCAACCATCTTCAAAGCCAAGACAGAGGTGCCAACCCCAAACCCCTAGCACAGGTGTCAGCGGGAGCGCAGCCTGAGCTCAGTGAGGCCTGGAGCCATCACCTCCACCCCAGGGAGAGGAAGATGTGGGCTCCCTAGTGCTTCCCTCTCCAGGTCCCCAAGACTATAGTGACACTTGATAGCCCTCGGCTTCCACCCCACTCCTCCCTCTCTTCTAAGCCTGGGTTTGGGTGTGTATGCTCCACAATGTAAGATGCCCGGTCCCGCTCAGAGATTCCCAGAGCTGGGACCCAGGGAGGTGGCCTCAGTCAGGCTTACCAGGCACAGCACCGAGGTGACGCAGGATGGACCCTGTGTTATTGGGGAGGACGGTGAGGTTCCATCCATGCCTGCACAGGGAAGATGAAGGGTGTCATAGAAAGGGAGGGGAAGATGGCATCTGGTCCCCAGAATGCGGACAAAGGACGCCACTGTTACCTTGAAAAAGGTTCCGATTTCCCCACTGGGAATCCGCTGCCATGAGTGTTGGTGTCCACCTTGCCGCAGTGCACAGCCACGTGGCAGTCCTTCTCTTCCACTAACCTCCAGTACTCTTGCTGCAGGAAAGAGGGAAGAGCCATTCAGTGCCTTGAAGATGCTGGGGTTCTGGAGCAGCCGAGCAAGCTCCACACAGGATGCTACTTGCAATGCAGGAACCCAGGAACCAGGTGCCATGATCCCAGGCCCGGCAGAGCCCATCCCGTAGGGCACCAACCAGAAGGCGATGGCAGATCACCCTACAGACTGAAGGAGGGCCTTGCGGATAGGTGTGCTGGCAGGCGGGCACAATCCGAGAGTGCCGGAGGGAAGAGCAAGATGTGCTCAAGCCACGGAACGTCACCTGCCTCAACAGACAGAAGTGCCGACCCACGCACAACACAGTGAACCCCGAGGACACATTCACTGAACAAGCTGGTCACTCACGAAACCCATCTACTCACAGGTCGACCCTGGAGCAAGGATGTTCAGAGACAAGGGGAACGGCCACCAGCAGCGAGCAAGCAGGGATCCGGGTGCTGCGCTGCAAGGCTCCGAGGAGGAAGAGAGGCCCGGACAGGTGCTGCGGAGGTCATGCAGCATCGTGTGTGGACGTGAGGCCTCAGCACTGTGCTCGCACATGTTAGAGCAGCAACTGTCGTGTCACACACTGAGAAGTCAGGACGTGAAGGAGGACCAAGCTCGCCACACGCCTGCTCAGATGGAGCTGCAGCCACTCTGCCACACAGTACCTTCCCCCACCTGGGGCCCACATCCTGGGGGCAGGGTCCAGCCGCCAGCAACACCCAGGCCTCCACCAGAGCTGGGGGCTGGTGTGCACAGGACCCACACATGGGCGACTGAGAGACCACCAAGGAACTTGAGCGAGATCCACCCCAGCAAACGTGGGTAGAGGATGGGTCAGGAGAGTCTCTGATCAGCTTCCTCTGAGCCACCTCCGCTCAGAAGCACCTTCTCGTCTGCTTTCAAGCATCCCAGCAGCTCAGCAGCTTCCTGTCTCCAGAGACCCCACAAGCAGGAGCCACGTTTAGGGGGTCACCAACAAGCACTCATCACATCCTAGATGCAGCCCCTGGGAGGAGATCGGAGCAACTCCTACAAAGAGCGACCAGCTGGAGCGTCAATATCCACAAACCGAGAAAAAATTCACCAACAAGGACTGGAGGAGTCCCTGAACTGCCACCCAGGAGCTGAGACAGAGACATCTCCTGGACGTGCACAGAGATGGAGGAGAGAGGATGGGCCTCATTACACGAGAGCAGCAGCTGCTCCAGCCACTGGCCATTGGAAAGAGAAAGGCCTGGCCCAAGTAGCTGGCCAGCCTCAGACTGAAATTTGAATTTCAGCAAATCTTTGCTGTTTCAATATTCACATAACTGCTACAGCAAAATCCAGACTAATTTTTAAATAGACAACAGTAAAATGGGCCACCCTTTCTGTCACACAATGGATAGTGACCATCACCTGCACCTTCAGGACATTCCTGCTAGGCCACGGGCAGGATCACCAAGACCTCTTTCCAGCTCAGATGCTTAGCTCCCAAAGCCACACTTCCCTCCTTTGACGATGCTACCAAGGAAGCAGCTGTGACAGCCTCATGGGTCTAGAATCAGGACCAGGGTGACGCGAGGCTGACAGAGGCAGTGGGGTTCAGACCACGGCCCAGAACTAAGGCTGCCAAAGTCAACAGGGACCCCCCTGAGCGAGGACAGCAAGCTTCAGCACCCAGGTTCGGGGTGTTCAACACACCATCCAGGCGGAACACAGGCAGCTCCAGGTCCAGGACCTTCAGGGTCACACCCACCCTGCATTTTATTTATTTTTGAGACCCAAGCAACACAACTCAGAGGTGTTCTGCCACGGAGGTACGTCCTCAGGCTTTACAGTTTTTCAGACAGGGTCTCACTAAGTTGTGGGGCCTGGCCTTGAACTTGCAATCCTCCTGCCTTGGCCTCCCAAGTGGCTGTTCCCTGGATTTTACCTTAAAGTAACAACAATCATCATTAAACAGACAAGAAGCCTGTCAGACAGATGCAGCTACAGACCTCACACCCTCCTGCTCCCCAGTTGCAGATGCCCCAAACCATGATCTGAGTCGGGTTTCTTTCCCTTTGTCAGGGGCTGGAGTTCACAGGGACTCCAACTGTGCCCCGGCCAAGGCAGGTAAACAGACAGACCCTGGCTGTCCTGTAGCACTGCACACAAAATTGCTCCTAATTGGATTGGACACAGAAGTGCTCCCTGTCTTTCCAACCTCACAGTAACCCAAAGAGCAGGCAGAAGCCAAAGGTGATCATCTGCCAATCCCGTCAAAGAGGAAACCAGAGGGGCGAGGAGCACAGCCACTCCAAGGGACTCCGACACACAGAGGGGCGAGGCAGCTATGAGCAAGTGGCCTGCTGATCAGACGAGGGGAGCCCAACATCCTGCCGCCAAGCTGGACGTCTTACCACCTCTGAATTAGGACACAGGAGAAGCCCGGCCACCTCAGTCTTCGTGACACCCTTTCTACACTCCAGATGCACTTAGGTCAACCCTGAGCAAACGCCTGGCCACCCCAGAGCACGCTGCGCCCAGGAAGAACTCAGCCTCTGCCCGCGCAGGCTGCAGGCACCCCCGCACACACACACACCATGCGCCACTGCCACTCACCTCGATCTCCGCGGGTGCAGGCTCCTTGCTGAAGCACATGCTCATGATGTTTCTTGCTGTTCTATAAAAAGTTGTTAGAGAAACAGACCTTCCCTGAAACAGAAGAAAAGCACCAGAGAAGCTGAAAACACAAAAGCAAAGTCCTTGCCTCAAAGCAGGCTACAAACCTGTCACAGGTCTCTGCCTGTGGCTTCCCCGTAGCCCTGAGTTAATGACAAGCAGAAACAGCAGGGGAATAAAATCCTCAGACCAGGCACTGAGCCTCCAGTGCCACAAGATGGAGAAGGCGGCCCCTGCACTGACCACCATGAGGAGAAGCTGGGCCCAAAAGGCAGGAGCAGAAGCACTGAGGACAGACAACACAAGGGTGCTTTTCAAAGCACCTTGCACTCTGGACAGAAACCCTCAGGGACCCCGTGTGAGTGGAGGATAAGGTAAGGCCACGGTCCCCATGCAGACACTGGCAGCCATGACCAGGGATCCCCGTGGGGAGTCGCTCCCTGGACGATCCACACCACTCTGGACACAGAAGCCACGTGCTGCCCCTCTGCCAGAGGGCCCATGGGTCACACCCTCTGTGGTGACTCCCCAAATCACTTTAATAAAGCAGCCAGCATGGAAACCTGGGAATGTGAAGTTTGTTCCTGCTTTGACTCTGCTACTGAGGCGTGTTCTCACACTCTTGCCTTTCCCAGTCTGACAGGCACGCTGGTGGCTCCATTGCAGAAATAAACACCCAGCACCTACTGTGTGCATGTGGAGGGTGGAGAATGCTAACACCACAGGCTGGAGAGAGCAGAGCACAGAAAAGACAGCTCAGCTCCGGCCCATGACCACACTTAGCCCAGGACGCTCAGCCTCGAATGGCACAGGGCACGAAGGAGGTGGGTAGTGGCTTTTATGGGAGCTGGTCAGGGAAGGCTTCCCCGATGAGGTGACACACCAACATTCCTGCAGAGTAAGAGGGCAATTCAAAGCCAAGGCAGAGCCTTCTTGTCCTCGGGCTCCATCAAGGTGGCTGGCTGGACGTTTCGGAATGTGGTTGTTCTTTCCTGCAGTGTGCATGATTGACGAGGTTCTAACAGTTGGAAAGTCATCTCCCTACAGAATGGAAAGGTAACTACAAGGAGACCTGATTTTGCACAAAGTGACTAGAGGAGGACAGTGAATGGAGGTGATGGGAACATGGGGTTCAGCGTGCTGGCGAGTCACCACCACAGAGGGTCAGAGGCACACACCCTTTGACCAGCTTCATCAGCTCTTTGCAATTAAACCTTTGGCAAATACTTTGAGGAAATACTTTTTTAAAAGTGAGACAGGATCTCACTAAGTTGTTGGGGCTGGCTTCAAACCTGCCATCCTCCTGCCTCAGCCTCCTGAGTAGCTGGGATACAGGCATACATTATGGTGCCTGGGAACCAGGAAATAGTTCATTTCAGGGGTTGATTGTTCAGAATCACAAGATTTGGTGAGTGACTTTGATTAAATGAGAATGGCTTCTCCAGGATTCAGGAAATACCCTAAACAAAGTGCTCAGCCTCTGGGAACTGCTTCTCCTTTTTGTGAACACACTTCACAGATCAAACACAAGGTGGCTAGCGATGAGCAGGCTGTGGGTGGCAGCTCCCCAGGCCACATGCCTGTTGTCTCCAAGAAGCAGCAGAGGATGATGGGGATGCAGAATCAAACCAGAGATAAAACTCTCTGCAGTCCAGTAATAGAAAACCTTGTAGGCACAGGGCACCTCTTCCACAAGGAGGAAGTGTGAGGCCTAGAGGCCAGGAGCAAAGGCAAAGCCAAAAGAACAGGCAGCCCGGGAAGCCTGGCCTGGGGAAGGAGGGCCGCAGACCCGGAGCTCTGCTGGAGCTCTGTGCAGGCTTACGGTCCAAGGTGGAACCCTGGAGCAAGGATGGCAGAGCAAGGATGACCAGAGTCCGCAGTGAGCCAGTCAAAAGCACCTGAAGGGGGGCTGGGATTGTGGCTCAGCGGTAGAGTGCTTGCCTCGCATGCGTGAGGCCCTGGGTTCGATCCTCAGCACCACATAAAAATAAAATAAAGATATTCTGTCCACTTACAACTAAAGAATAAATACTTTAAAAAAAAAAAAAAAAAGCACCTGAAGGTAGGCAGGGCGGGATAAGAACCACCCATCTCCAATGCAGCAGAAACCCACCTGGCCCAGCACCTCACCAGGATACTGGTGAGGGAAGGGCAGCAGGGCCGAGACCTCACCTGCACACCTCCCTCCCACGAATCCCCAACCAGGCCACAGGGGCCAGGCTATGCCAGGCCTCAATGCAGAGGTCACACTTGGGCTCTGCCAGCTTGCCCTGAGGCGCCCTGCTGATCTTGGAGGCTGGGGAAGGAGGCAGGCAGCTGCCAAGAGGAGGTCGCTGCCTCCACTTGCTTCTTAAAGAAAGGATTGGCTTCTCTGGATGGCTTGTGCCGCCATGAGGTCGGGCTCAGCTGGGGAAACGGTGTGTGTCTCCATCTGCAGGTCTGCCCAGCCCCTCCCTTCAGCGCAGTTGCTAGTGAGACCTGTGCAGGGGCAGAGGCCAGGCAATCCCGGCACAGGCAGGGAGGCAGCAGGCCGTGGAACCAGAAAGGAGGCAGAAGAGTGCACCACGGGATCCTCTGAGAGCAGGAGTGCAGGGACAAGGGCCACGCACACAGCCGCTGCTCCCCGGCAACACACTCGCCCCTTCTGACAAAGGAAGGGCAAAAGGCCCACAATTCAGTGCCCCACATAGCAGGGGCAGGGCTGGCCACCGCCTCCCACCAACCACAGATTGTCTCGTTACAAATGCACCTTCCCAACCCCCCAGCACTGGCTAGGGACTGGACACACGTGGCCTCCAACACTACAGTGTAATCGCCACCACGATGGTGTCAGGATATGGGACAGGCAGGCGCGCTCTCTGCCCTTCTGCATGTTGGAATGCTACAAGGATCCCACCCTTGCCAGACTGCTGAGACCTTGGGCCACGACCTCCCAACCTCTAGAACAGTGACCCCAAGACTTCGGTTCAGTCATCATTCACTCTGGGGCATTGGGTCTTTTTCTTTGTGTGTTTGGTCGTGGGGACTGAACCCAGAGGCACTTAACCCCTGAGGCACATCCCCAGCCCTTTTTCATTTTATTCTGAGACAGGGTCCTGCTACATTGCCCAGGCTGGCCTGCAACTTGTGGTTCCCTGCCTCAGCCTGCCAATTCAGAGGTGCTCAAAGGACTACGGAGCACCCCGGTGCACACCCAGCACTGTGCCACACTCCTGGCTCCGCTTGGACAGCATGCCACCCTCCCACCCCCGGCCCACTGCATGCTTGTGGAACCTGGTGCCCACCAGTGCAGGCCGCAGGGTGGAGGCCTACCTTATAGATGCACTTGTGGAAGTCGCTGAGGACGCCCTTGTCCTCCTCTTCCTCCTTGGGCGCCTCCCTTTCCTGAGCGAAGAGTCGCCTCCGGCCCGTCTTGAGAGGGGCCTGGCCCACCTCCTTGAGCTTGCTGCGGAAGCCGTTCCTGGGCGCCACGCCGTGGATGAGGCCATTCTTGGGCTCAAAGCGGGGCAGCGGGTGGAACTGGTGGTGGTCGTTCTCTGTGTGGCCTTCCAGCGGCCCTTTGCGCTTCTCCAGGATCTCCTTCTCCATGAGCACCTCCTTCTCCAGCCGCCGGTGCTCCTCGGGGGACAGGGAGTCATAGGAGAGCAGGTACTGGCAGTAGGCCTCCTGCAGCTTGGCTAGCCGGTCCTGGGCAGTCCTGGGGATGCGCAGCATGTCTGCGAGTTTGTTCCACTTTTTGAGGTCAGTCACTTGCTGCATGCCGCCCATCTCGTTGATCAGCCGGAAAAAGCAGGCCAGGTCGAGCTCGCAGCCTCCTGGGCCGGTGAGGGGGAAACAGGACAATCGGTGAGAATGAGGACAAAAGAACAAGGCCTCCTACAGTCCCCTGGCAGTTCAACACCTACCATGTGCTGGGACTCTGTCAGGCCCCTGGGCTGGAATAGAGAGAGTGAGGTGACAGAGGAGAGCTTATCCAGAGACGGGTCACAGCCCTACACTCCCAAAAGCAAGCAGATAAAGGGGTACCACGACTAGGGAGCGACATGAGTAGGATACCGAATAAGAGGAAGGGAAGGAGCGGGTTGGGCGGGTAGGCAGGTAGATGGGGAGGAACACTGGAGTTCTACATCTAGGCATGGCATGGAACAGTGACAGCCAATCTCACATACCAGGAGTAGGGGCAGCAAGAAGCAGAGCAACAGAGCCCTAAGGGCTGGGTGGGGCTTCCTAGTGGCACCCACGCTCCAGCATCGCCCAGAACAACTCTGAAGTGGCGACTCACACACACCAAGTCTTGTCTCCTCCTGACACCCAGCCTCTCACTACAGGGTGATTTGTTTTCGATCTCACTGGATTTTCCAGGTCCAAACTCAACACATGCTTAGGAGCACGCTGTCCAGAGGGGCCGCTCCTCTCGGGAGGACACATGGGTGTGTTCTCAGTGCATCTCCAGTCGTACACACACAGACACAAACGCCCCTGTGGCCCCACCTGATGGGAAAAGCTGCTCCCCAACCAACTAAAGGGGACCTTCCAGAATGATCAACGCAAGGTGCTGGGTGAGCAGAACACATGGAAAAACTCCCCAGTCTTCAGAAGGTGGGAGGGAGGCCGCATCAAACACAGAAGGAAGCAGGACAGCACAGGCGGCCCAGGCCAGGGCCCCACATTCCAGGCACAGAGGGCTTCAGGTCAGAGCCTGGACCACCTTGCACAGAGATGACTTGAGAACTAGTCCCTGGGGAGGGACCGCTCCTCTCGGGAGGACACGAGAAACTCCCCAGGGACTCCACTCACTTGGTGCAACAGGAGTTGGTCTTGTAGTGCAGAGGTGGGGGGAGTGGCCACACCATCAGAGAAAACTAGCCCAGCTTTGGACAGTGGGACCTGTGCTCCAAGGTTCCATGAACCACGCAAGGTTTCATGATGTCAAAGTCACATGTGAGACTCAAGGCTGGTCTGTCTCAAAATGGGAGCTCTTCCTCTAAGGGCTGGCCACACACTGCCTTGTGTTGTACAGGTGGATAATGGATCAGATCCCAATGTGGCCACCTTGGCTGAGCACACGAGAATGAAAGAAATCTACACTTTCAGGCATTTCCACGAGCAGATTACAACCCAACAGCAACACAAGGGCATGCAGTGCATGCAGGGACCCTGTTCAGACGCTTGCCCTCGGTCACAGGGCCAGGAGGCCGCCTGCTCCCTTGAGCCAAGGCTCCCCGGGGGATGGGGGGCACTGGCAACGACTCACAAGAGCACCCCCCGCAGCAGGTTCTAGGAAACTGCAAAGGTGTCAAGTCCTGATGCTGCTGGACAGCGAGGCTCACGCCCTAGGTTGCAGGCCAGGTCGGTGCTCCTCTGACAAACTGTGTGCACGCAGAAGCCACAGCAGACAGCAGCCAGCGATGCTCCTGCCTGGCTTCTGGTGCTGTGGAGTCATCATGAAGCCGAACCTGAGCTGAAGAGCCCTGGCACCCACAGCAACGTCTCCTGTGCCCCTCACCGGCCCACACACAGAGGCAGTGTCCACCTAGCAGGGAGGGGACACAAACGCTTCCCTCTTGTCCTGCCAACTTGGATCTGAACCATCCCCAAGCTGAGTCCCCAACTTCTGCAGCTATTGAGAGGTCCTGCAGCTTCTAGGTAGTGAGACCTGGGGGAGGCCCTGGAAACCCCGCCCCTTACTCTTTCACCTCCAGCTGCCGTGACATGGTAGCTCTTATTCTTGCCACAAATGTGTGGGCTGTCCCCCACCCCCGGCACAAAGCCAGCTGACTGTGGACTGAAACCTGAAACCCTGGGCCTTTTAAGCTGTTCATGTCAGATATTTTGCCCCGTAGGAGAAAGCGGCCTGGCACGTGTCTGCAGGTCTTGCTACAGGCAAGATGACTCTGGTCCACTTGCTGTCTCTGGTCACTGGTGCCCTGAGTGCTCACAGAGCGCAGTCAACAGACACGATTCCATGTGCCTGCACAGAGTATGCCCCTGCCTGTCCGTCCCAAGCATCTCCTGACAGATCATAAGCCAACAGTTCTTTCAAATTCCGTGACTCTCTCAGACCTGTTTCCGGCAGGCCTCTGCTGAGATGGGGAAGGAAACCTCCACCTGCCAGATCCTGACACTGAATGCCTACTGCACTTCTTCCAGATCCCCTGGCTGCAGTGAAGTCCCATTTTCTCTCATAGATCTAGAGCTCAAAGGCAGATAGATGTGCCACCCTTTCCAGGGGTCCCCAAAGGGCCTGCCCCTCTGCAGAAGCCTTGGCTGAGAAGTCTATCCTGAATTGTGAGAGGGTTATGGAGGCTGCGGGAGAGTCCTGTGAGGCATGACCTAGGACCCACCTGAAGAGTGATGGCTTTGACACATGCTCCCTGCAGGATTTGCTTGGGGGAGCTCTGTGCCAGTCCCAGCCAGAACCTTGCCTGCTCTAAGAAACAAACATGACCCTTCACCTGTGGCCTGAAAAGGGGCCCAGGTGGTCATTAAAGTAATGAAGCTCAAGGGAAAAATGAGAACAGAAAAATAACCTGACGCCAATGAGTAAGTGGATCCTTGAAACCATGCAAGTGTATGATGGAATCCAAACCCCTCACCCTCAGGCACTTGGCAGTAAGAGTCTTTCATGATAGAAGTCCACCTGGGTGGGCCTACTCCATTCTACTGCTTGGACATGGACAAAGACGACCCTGGGAGGGCACGGAGGCGACGACATATGCAAGCAAAGGAGAGGCCTCAGCAAAAGCCAACCCTGCCCTCACCCTCACCTCAGAGGTCAAGTCCCAAGAGCTATAAGGAAATAAATGTCTGGTGTTTAAGCCAAACAGCACGTGGCACTTCTCACTGTTTTCCTGGGCCCTGCACTGCACCAGCAGGCGACAGTCCAGCAGGGGAGGCTGGCATGCCCAGCGTGAGCCCCTGATGACCTAGGCCCACAATCCCGACCTCTTCTTGTTGCAGGCACCCAGGGCTGGGGAAGAGGGCTCTGGGTTGCACCCTAGCAGGAGTGAGCCCAGAGGTGCCATTGGGGGTGGACAGGGGACAGCCATGGGGGGATGGGCCCCACCACCCCAGACCTCACCTATGAGCGGGAGCTCGTCCATGGTGATGCCCTGAGATCTGAGGTGCTTCTTGATGCAGGCCAGCCGCTGCACGTTGGGGCCCCAGCGCCGGCCCAGCTTGTGGATGTGCTGAATCTGCGTGACAAACCGCATCTCGTCGTTGAGCTTGCACTCGGGCCGCCAGTCCGGAGGGGGGATCACCCTGCACATGCCATACTTCTCCACCTGAGCGCGGACCGACTCGATGTAGATGAGGGGGTCGTGGAACTCCTTGGCAGAGGGCCTGAGGACAGGGATCTCGTCCATAGCCGCCCAGCCAGCCCTGCCGCCCTTCTCAGGCTTGCCCGAGGACTCCTGCGGCTTGTGCAAGGACTCCGGTTGCGAGGTAGAAGGATTTTCACAGGGGGCCCTGTCCGTCTTGCCGTGTGCTTGTCTGCCGGCCGTGCTCTTGCCGGCCGTGGCCCGCTTCGGCCGGTTTCTTTCCAAACTCCGCTCGGGCACGTCCTTCTTCACGTGTCCATTCAGCAGGGGCTTCTCTGTGGAGGCCGCTGCTGCCTTTCTGCTGGGGGCTTCGGCCGAGCCTCCAGCCCCCTTCATTTTCTTAGGAGGCGACTGCGGCTTTTCCGCCTGGTGCGCCTCTTCCAGTCTCCTCTTGGAATTCCGCAGCCCCTCCCTCAGCTGCCGCCCCCCCACCTCCTTAGTGCATGACTTTGGGTTCAACCTGCCACTGACCTTGAGGCCGTTGACGGCAGGCCCGGTGGACCTGGACGCCCCCCCGAGGGATAGCACCTGTTTGCGGGTTTTTGCATTGCTACTTTCAGTTTTCCCTGAGATTGTGTGGTTGACAGCTGAACTGGGCTTGTGGTGATTGGGTTTGGTTTCCTTGACCAGTTCTCTCTTGGCTTTGGTGTACGTAACAGTCCCCTTGGTCACCGTGGCAGTGTACTTCACAGTTTTGGATGGTGAAGGTCTGACTTCGCGAATCTTTTTGGCACTGGTTGTTGCACCTGCACCCAGAGACGACATCCGAGTGACTCCATTAACCTTAGAAACCTGTGGAGTGGCAGAGCAGAGGAGGAAAGCACATTAGTATCTGCATCTGGACACAGAGCAGCCCAACACAAAGGACCATGGGCACTGGTAACAGCACAGAGCCTGCCGCCCGTACTAGGAAGGGACATGGGGACACAAGCAGGCTGAGGCGCAACACTCAAATCATCAGTAATGCCGACTTTCAGCTCACAATCTGATCCTGCACAAAAATGCACAGCATGGCCCGGGCTGCAGCTCCTCCTGGGCCCTGGGTGTTTCAGTCTGCTTCAGTAGCTCTTTCTGGACATTTGGTGTTCACGAGGACCATCCACACCTCAAAATCGCCTATCCTGGGTTTATAGGGGTCAATGACACCAAGATCCTGTCCACTGCAGAAGCTTTGAAGCATATAACATACATCCCTATTCCAAGAAAAATGCTTGCTCTACTCGGTGCTCCACATAATAGCATGCGCAGTGCAGATTCAAAACTATGTGGCTAAAAATAGAACAAAACAAACACTGTGGCAGGGAAAGCCAGCAGCACGGGTGGGTGGGCTTGGCCTGGACGCCCAGCGGAGCCAGAGGTGTGGCCAGAAACCCCACCAGCTGTCTGCCCAGCTGCTGCCATCTTTGAGGGCAGGATGAAGGGCCTCAAGGATGCAGGGTGGACACTGACCTCCCTGGAGGCAGCACATGCCCAACACTCTTCTGCACACACAGTTCCTACTTTCTCGCCCTTGGCAGGCTCCCATGTGTCGTGCTCCATGAACTGGGTAAACAGGTAGTCTCCCAGTGCTGCTGCCTGGGGTGCCCCCTGCACATAGGAACAGGGAGCAGTGCTATCGGATTCCAGAAACATGCTGCAAACAGCCTCCAAGGATCCAGAGCAGGGCTGTGCCAGGCTGGCTGGTTTTGAGCAGACGTCTGTACAACACTTGTTACCACACTGAGGCTCTTGACCCCAGGGCATTGTTCTTCATGTACAGCCCCAGTTTAAAACTGAGGACAGCAGGGTTTTAGAACCACCACCATCACCATTTAAAACCCACAGAGAATGTCAAACCGCTGAAACCACAACCCTCTTTTCACCCAGGAGCACCCAAGGGGATATGCCACGGCCTGGGAGCCTGCAGGTCCTGGCTGGGAAGCCACCAGATGCAAGCACAGTCCCTGATGGCTCAGAGTCCCCAGAAAGCAGCTACCTCCTTCAAAATGTCAGTAGAAATTTAAAGAATAGAAGGAGAAAAGCAGCTAGTGAGACCCATGGCTCAGCGACCCACACACACTTGACCCAGCTCTCCGCACACCACTGCTCGCTTGCCTGGGACCGAGGGTCAGCATCCCTCAGATTTCACCTCAAATCTGGGCAGCTAAGTTTCAGGGAAGCAAGGTCTTACGTGGTGGAATTCTCTACCAGTTATATCAGTACGGTCAGCAGCAGCACAGCATCTAGGTGACACACCTCCATCCACTCCCGTGTTGTGGGCTGGGGTGGTGGCTCAGCGGTAGTGCGTTTGCCTAGCACATGTGAGGCATTGGGTTTGATCCTCAGCACCACATAAAAAAATAAAGGTACTGTGTTCCTCTACAACTAAAAATAATAAAAATTATATTTTTAAAACCCACTACCTTGTGTTATTTGCGGTATTGGGGATTTTGGTGTAACAAAACAGCCTCGCTGGGTGACCAGCACACCACGAGGGAGGCCAGAATGCAGGTTGTACATCCTGTGGGGGTGTTCTTCCACAAAACAGCACCCAGGAGAGAACATGCAATCTCCCGAGTTCAAGTTTAGGACAGGATCCTCCAACATGACAATAAGCCAGCTGCTTCCAGCCCCTGCTCTGGCATGGATTCCAGGCTCCTACTCCCAGCCCAGCTCTGCAGAAAGCAAGGTGTGTGCAGCTTCCTCTCCCTGACCTGCAATCACACACCTGTCACCTATACCTCAGCTGACCCCAGGCATGTAGCCAGGAGGGTGTCAGGTCAACAGGCAGCTAAGGGGTTTTTCAAGTTAGATTCCACTGACCTAGTCCCTGCCACCTCCCTGCACTAGGAGTATCATGGTAAGGGAGGCAGGGCCTAGGCACCAAGCACTCCTCCTTGGCTCTCCCCACCCACCCCCATTTCCTCTTGGGGGTACTGGGATCAAACCCAAAGTGGCGTACACGCTAGGCAAGCGCTCTACCACTCATCCACACTTCCAGATCGCCACCCTTTTTCATTTTGACAAAGACTTGCTAAAGATGGCCTCCAACTTTCAATCTCCTCAGTCTCCTGAGTTGTGGGCATTACAGATGTGTGTCACCACACCCAGCTTGGTGAATTTATTGGAAATTCCGTTTTCAAAACCCTACGCAGGCTACACTGTGATCACGTGCTTCTTGTGAGCGTATAGGAAGCACTGCCCTGTTTCACTCCATGGCACAACCAGATGCGGTGCAGGAAGTCACCTCAACAACGTGACAGAGGAAAGGAAAACTGCGCATGGCCGGGCGAAACAGAAGGTGGGAGACTATGATGTTTCTGATGAACCAAGTGAATCAACCATCCCCCCAGGTTCAGCCAGGGACGGTATGGTCAAGCTCTAGGGTCACCACGAGAGGGAGCCCTTGAGCCATAGGCCTCCATCGTCCTTCCAAGAGGGAAGGGCACTGCCCAGAGCTCTAGGAGAGAGCACAGCTGCGGGGTAAAGTGGTCCACTTGGACCCTAAAGCCAGAGGGCCCATATTCAACAGAACTACAGTGGCCAGGCAGTGCAGCGTGAGGGGGAAGGAAAGACGGCTGTAACAGAGACCACAGCAGCAAAGGCACCAGGGGACAGCCTGGGGTGGAGGATGGGGACCTAGATGTTCCTACAACTCGGGGAACTTTAACCGAATAAGAAATACACCTGCCACAAACGTGCACTGCCCACTGTGGGCACTACCGAGAGAGGCAGAGGAAAACCTTGAACACATTTTTATGCCCAAGGAAACTTTCTTACTAATTCCCTACATGTTCAAACATCATCTTCCAGAACTTGCTCCCAATTCCATTTTCCTGAATTTCCATTTCAAAAATTCTGGCCCGACTCAAAGCCAGCGCTCTTCTACAACCCTTGCACACTGCCACACGAAACTCCTCCCGGTGACTGAGCAAGGGTATCGTCTGGCTGGCTGCCCCCGTGAGCCCCAACTTCCTTCGTGTTACAGCCACAGGCATCCCTGTCCCGGCTCACAGACCACATGGCTTCCACAAGAGCAAACACTAGTATGTCACAAACTGCTCTGAGGCGGTGCTCGCCTGTCAATCCTGAACTGGTTGCTTCTGCCGCTGCATTTACACTGGAGCATTATTTCAGGAAAACAAAAGGTGTCAGACACCCCCATACAGAGCTGGTGCTGCCCAAGCCTTCAGGCTGCATGACAGACTGCTGAGGAGGAGGGACAAGGGGCTGGCCACGCCCCTCATGCCAGATGCAGCTGAAGTGTAGGCATGTGTTCCCCTCTTGGGACCAAGGCCCAAGAACTATCCCGTCACAGTGAGCAGCTCTCTTTGGGGTTTGATAAAGAGGGGTCGACTCCTCCAGAGCTCATAGGAGCAGGCAGGAAAAGGTTGAGAGAGCAGCACCTCTTAAAATATCATCCCTAGCCAGGCATGGTGGTGCTTGCCTGTAATCCCAGCAACTCGAGAGGATGAGGCAGGAGGATCAAAGGTTTGAGGCCAGCTTCAGCAACTTAGACAGTCCCTAAGCAACTTACTAAGACTCAGTCTCAAAAAATAAGGCAGGGCTGGGGACATAGCTCAGTGGCTAAGTGTTCCTGGGTTAAATCTCTAGTACTAAAAAAATTTTTTATATCCCTTCACCCTGCCCACATACACTTCCCACAATCAAATTTACCCTTTTCCTTTAGGCTGACATTTTTAAAAAGATCTAAAATTAAAGATGAGAGAACCCTTTGGGCCCGTATCTTATGCAGCTAGACATGAAAGGTCAAGGTCTATCATTTGCGTCACTCAGTTACCAATCTGCTTTTACTGACCTCATTTTCAGAGTACTTAACTAACGGGATCTGATGGTTTCAAAATTATCCTTTCCTTTCTCACAAGGTCCCTGTGTAATTGGCTCTAAATGCACAATGGGGCCCAGGAAGGTACGACATCACATCTCAAGTCTCAGTCAAGGTCAGGTCACAACATTAGAACTAGGAGCCCTGGGTCAACCAACTGGGTAGATTAGACCCAGAGAAGGGAGGGAAGGAAGGAGCATGCACTGTCTGCAAAGAGCCCCCCAACCAAGGAAGCAAGCCAAGACTCCTGCGGCTTCTCCAGAGAAGGCGCCTGCTCTGGAAGGGGCACCCAGGACCTCTCCTCCAAGGCCGGAAGCAGGTCACTTGGGCACGCCCAGGGTGCAGTGGTGCTTGCTGCTGGCCTCTGCTCACCTTTGGTTACAAAGAGAAACCCAGGGCTACAGGGCGAGTGCTCAGAGCTGAAGATGCTCCTGAGACAGCCGAGAGGACAGCTAGACTCCAGGCTACCAACCACACTCAGAGGAGAAAGGGCACGTGCACACATGGGGAGCTTACACTCAGGTGAACCCATGGCCGCCAATGCACCCCTGGCCAAGGCTCCACCAGACAACGCCCTGTCTTAGTGTGGCCCACCCTGTGCCCTGGTGTCAGATTCCACCAGAGGTGAACTTGGAAAGAATGCTTGAGTCAGAGCCGGGTGCGGTGGCACAAGCCTGTAATCCCAGCACTTAGGAGGCTGAGATGGGGGAATCGAATGGCGAGTTCAAAGCCAGCCTCAGCAATGGCGAGGCACTAAGCAACTCAGTGAGACCCTGTCTCTACATAAAACACAAAATAGGGCTGGGGATGTGGCTCAGTGGTCAAGTGCCCCTGAGTTCAATCTACAGTACCAAAAAAAAGTAGTCAGGCATAATGGAGGATGCCTGTAATTCCAGTGACTTGGGAGGCCAAAACAAGAGGATCACAAGTTCAAGGCCAGCCTTGACAACTCAAGAAGAACCTTTCTCAAAATAACAAGGGCTAGAGTGTGTGTGTGCTCCATTCCTAGTACCTCCAAAAAGGGGGAGGAAAAAGATTCACAGTGGAACGGACATACAGGAGATGCTGCAAACCAACCCCATCTGGGGCTCCTAGGAAACAGGGTAGAGCCGTGCTGCACCACCGTCCTGCTGTCCATCTCCATCTTTCTTGGTCTCCTTTTAATTCTGCTGTTTTCATAAGCCAAGAATCATCTGGAAGCAAATTCTACCCTGTTCCTGTCAGGCCACCGGGTCAAGGTGGGGCAGAAGGGATGTCACAGATGCAGAAACCAGGTGGGGCGGTCCCCTTCACCGCGCACCTCAAAGAACTGAACACATGGGCTTGGGAGGCCAGCCTCATCATCACTCTTGGCTGCTGTCCCAAGGAAAATAGCAAAGTTTGTTCTGGAAATCACAGCTACTATTAGGATAATACTAAAATAACTCATTTAAAAAGTACTTGTACCAGGGATTAAACCCAGGATGCTTTGTCACTGAGCCACATCCCCAGTTTAAAAAAAAAAAAAAGGTACTAGGTATTGAACTCAGGGGTACTCAACACAGCCACATCCCCAGCCCTATTTTGTGTTTTATGTAGAGACAGGGTCTCACTGAGTTGCTTAGCGCCTCGCTGTTGCTGAGGCTGGCTTTGAACTCGCAATTCTCCTGTCTCAGGCTCCCTAAGTGCTAGGATTACAGGCTTGCGCCACAACGCCCAGATCCTTCGTATTTTTTATGTTGAGACAGGGTCTAAGATGCTCAGGGCCTTGGTAAGCTGCTAAGGCTGGTGTAGAGCTTGCAATCCTCCTGCCCTGGCCTCCAGAGCTACTGGGATTGCAGGTGTACCACCCTGCCTGGCCTCACTTGCTTCCTCTTAAATAGCATTGCAGAAGACCAAGTGGGTGTCTACAGAGCACCTGGAGACGAACAGTTCCTGCTCAACCACCGCCCCAGCCCAGTACCCGAGTACCTGAGCAGCTGTAATCTGCGTGGATGAACATACATACCTGCCTGTGTGTGAACGCTCTCACACACTCCTACTCAGACAGAAATAGCCAAGACCAGGAAAGAATACTCCAAAGAATTCCAGTACCTTCCAACCACAGTGACCATCTCTTTTAGTCACTCTAGAATATTCCCATTCTGGAAATCTCGTCTGTCCCTTTCCCCACCTTGCTGTGAATCAATCTTTTTGACATTACACACTCTAGTTTATTCCAGGGAAAACTAACTCTGCTCATCAAGGAGCCCAGCTTCCTAGCCTTTAACCTGGACTGCAGGCAACAACACTAGGGGTCAAGGAAACACCACCCGTCCTGCACAGCCTTCTCGTCTACCTGCCTAAGGCACCTGCCTTGATGCCCCTGCTACCTCTCTCCCAGGGCCCTTAGAAGTCATTGTCCAGGGACATGAAAAATTTCATAACCCATAACCAAGAATGGCCAGCCCTGAGCTGCCCCGGCAGGAGCTGTTATCTAGAGCCACTCTGCAGTGAGGGGCAGGACCGGGGCAGCAAGGCGATCTGAGCCACGGGCACCTGTACTCTACCAGCCCAGCCACATGGACTGAAGGTCTCAAACGCCTTCTGTTCCGCGGACACCACACGGCCGCACCCCAGCCCACACAACCCCAGCCCTTGCAGAGCACTCACGGCTTCTGCTCAGAAACCCTTCAAGAGGTTAACCTGTCCTAGTCAAACAGCAGAACACCAGGCAAATCACCCTCAAAAGACCATGCCACCTTAGGCCTCACGGAGCCCAGGCCACTGCCCTTAGCCTAACAGCAGCATACTCCCAGCTCCAGAGGCACTCACGGGGCACCCAGGGTGGGGCAGGATAATGAAGAGGTCGCTTCCACTTTCCCCACACGCTGAAATCACAGGCGCCCTCCGGTGGAGTGAGACTCCAGGGTTGAAAGGTGTGGGGACAGCCGCCACGACTGATCGGCCTCTGGCATGGCTCCCTCCTGGACCCGTGCGGGCTGGGTTTTACCTCAGAGAGTGACATGGGGAGCTGAGCTCGGGCACCCTCGTGCGCACCGGGCGGGGCATTACCTGCTTCCGTAAGTCCTGAGCCGACCGATGCGGAGGGGGGTGGTGGTGGCTGGCAGCGAGCCCCTTGGCCGAGGAAGCCGAGGGGGCGGCCGCAGGCTGCGGTGTGGAGGCCGGCTCCCTGCGGCTCTCGGCCCTGGGCTCACTGTGCCTCTCCTTGCCGGGAGTGGCCTCTTTGCTTCTGTGTTTCTGAACAGATTCCTTCTCCCGCGTTGACCTGCTGGAACCATTAAAAACTGGAAAGGAAGGAGGAAAACAGAAGTCACGACCTTGAGCAGATGGCCACCACCCGCCACCTCTGTGTCCCCAAATCTGATGTCAAGACCTCCTTAGGAGAACATCATGACAGCAAGACCCCTCAACACGACAGGAAACCAGATGAAAACTCCAGAACATTTCTAACCACTATTGGCTTGGGCTGAAAGGATGATAAAATTCATTCATAAGAAATCTCCGCACGAAACCGCACTGTCCCTCAGCATTCACATCCTACTTGAAGGAATAGAAATTAAACTTGAGAAAATAACACACAGATGTCCCTCAACTACAGTGAGGTTGCGTCATGATAAACCCGCAAGATGGACACACTCCAAGCAGAGAATGCTCTGTGCCCAGCTGACCTACCACCCCAGCTCAGCAGCACTGCGCCTTCCCTCAAAGGCTGTTGGCCTTGGGGACATGAGGTGGCATGCCCTACATCTCTGGACAGTATCGCACCTCGTCCCACTACCCAGGAAAATGATCCAGATTCTAATTCAACGTACAGTTTCTGCTGAATGCGTACTGCTCCCGCATCACACAACAGCCAGCCAGTCAAGCCACGTAAGCTGGGACCACCCACGAACATGACCACCCTGATTGGCAACTTACAGGAGACCCAGAATAAGAAAATGCGTTCTCAGATTTAAAGTCACACTTTGAAGCCAAGAGCTCTGTGTGTCAACAGGGGTAAGGGACCCAGCTGCTATTACCCATCAGCCACAAAAGAACACGGGTGGTGGGGCATGAGCCAGGCCCACTGCTGGAGTCAGCTCAGCGCTCCACCTGTCAGGTGAGGCCTTGCATCCAAGAACATGCCGCGGGGCAGGACAGAGGGAGAAGGCAAGCTCCTTGCCCAGGCTGTGCTCCCGTCACGTGAGGCCAGCCTTCCTCAGAAGCCCCCCAACCCCCAGGCAGCTTTGAACGTGTTGTGGATCCTAGGTCTCGCCCCCTTGGGAGAAGGCAGGGATGTAGCCCCAGAAGCGGTTGCGGGGGTGGGGAGGGCCCTGGCTGGCGAACCCACAGAGCTAGCCCAGGTCCAGCCCTCCTTTGCCTTCTCTGGAACCCGCAGCTGGCCCCTCCTCTCAAGGCATCCCTGCCAGGGCCCCTCTCCTTGGGCTGCTACAGGCCAGCAGCACAGGGAGGCGCAGTGAGCTCTTCAACTGCCATTTTAATCGCTATCAAGGGAGCATTCAAGGATGACGTGTCCGCCGGCCCAGCTAGCACCCAAATGACTGTAGGCTTCCCCCTCCATCCAGGGCCTGTGGAGCTTCAGGGAGAATGTGCTACCTGAGCAGCAGGAGACACAGAAAAGACTCCCTGAGTGAAAATCTGCTTGCTTGAAAAGGCAGCAGTGAAATTACCCTCCTCCTGGCAGGCCTGTGGGTGCTGGGCACCATCTGCCCCTCTGCCCCTGTAAGGATCGCTCCCCATGCCAGCATCAACACCCCCAGCTCCTTCACACTTAGCTCTCGCACCAGTCGAAAAATCCTTTAAATTCTATTTATGCCTTAAAGGGTGCGAATACTCTCTTCATTGGCCCTTTGCTTCTTTACTGAGATACTCAATCTGCTAAAAAATTTTAAAAAATTTTAAGGTGTACTAGGGTAAACCCACAAGTTATTAAAGACTCCCCAAAATGCAATGCAATCGCTCAAACAAGTTTCTTTTGTATAAAAGCGCCAGACTAGCCTGCAGGTCCATCCCAGGAGAGCAGCTGACCCCAGAAGGGTGCTCCCAGCAACCTGTTTCTTCTTCACCCCAGGGGTACTGCTAACCAATTTGTTAAAGCTCTTTGCTTTGATGCTTAAAAGTCTATTTCCTCCTCCAGATTAAATATAATTACCAAGAGTCATATACACTTAGAGCACATGACATGTTTTGGGGTATGTATACATATAAAATGACTGAGTCAAACTAAGATTTAACACCTCACACACTTTACCGTTTGACAGACCAAATCTAAGCAATTTTCAAGTAGTCGCCAATAGGTCTTCTGAAAGCAATCCTGTCAAATTTTGACCAACATCTCTCCATCCTCAACCCTATTTCCAAGTGGCAAAATATCTAAGTTTCCTTGTAGCTATTTTCTGACTTAGTTGCTTCAATTTTATTTTATTTTTGTTGATAACGGGTATTGAACTCAGGGGTACTCAACCACTGAACCACATTCCCAGCCCTATTTTGTGTTTTATGTAGAGACAAGGTCTCATGAGTTGAATAGTGCCTTGCTGAGGCTGGCTTTAAATTCGTGATTCTCCTGTCTCAGCCTCCCAAAGTGCTAGGATTATAGGCGTGCGCCACTGCACCAGGCTGCTTCAATTCTTGTGTCCACTTGGCATTATTCTGTGCAAGGTCTACAACAGATTTACAATTTCCATAGCGAGACTGTGTGAACTTTGATCTCAAATTCCTTCTGCACCAGTGATTAAAAATTCAGAACAGACTTTCAGTGCTGGAGTCAAGACCACGCAGCATGGACACGTGGCCCGTCCTCTGGTGCACGGGCAGTGTGACACAGCAAGGGGAACACTCAGAATGGCTGCCTTTGCCCTCCACGTAGTCATAGCCCTTGTCAAAGATCATCAATCATGCCCCAGCTGGCAGCATCTGTGCCTGCTCAAGACAAATTAAAAGCAACATCCGTAAGAATTCATACTTCAGTGTGATTAAAAATCAAGCAAGCACCCGAATCCAGGCAATTCTGAACTGTTCATCAATTTCCTGAAGCAGTGACCACAGATCCTTTGAGAAAAGGCACAGAAAGGAAAGTAGTTTTGGTTTTTAACTCCAACATACTGACCATCTGTTTTTTCATTCTCACTAAAGGTGTGTGTTGTGCGGTGCTATTAAGAGCCAGTTCTAATGCTATCTCACCCCTCCTCCAGGTTGAAAAAAAATTATTTTGTGGTCTGAACCACCCCTCCCGCCCCCAACAACTGGGAAGGTCACCAAATGGTCAAGTTTAACTGATGCTCAGTTCTCTCATCTGTAGACTGGAAAAACCAATACTCCTGCAGGTGATAGCTAGCACATACCTGGGGACAGTTACTGGGGTTTAAAAGGTTCACCGCAGGTTACTATCACATTATGGTCAGCTCTTATCTCCTACCCCTCCCTACAGGTAAAGGTTGGCCTGAGCAAGACCCATCACATCCTCCCACTGTTAGAGTCACCAAGCCTACCACACAGACCATGTGCTGTCACATCCCCACTCAGCTGCCAGCCCCTCGATGGGATCTGGAGAAAGCCCAGCAAGGATATAGCTTGGCCCCAGCTGCAAGACCACTCTTCGTATAGAAAAGAGGAGTTGCTCATTCCCTGCTGCTTCAATTTTTTTGCTGATGTGACTAAAAGAACCCAACCAGAACAACTGTAGAGGAGGAGAAGTCTATTTGGGGGCTCACGGTTTCAGAGGTCTCAGTCCAGTCAGCAGACTCCATTCCTTAGGGCTCAAGGTGAGGCTGGACATCATGGAGGAGTGTGGCAGAGCAAGCAGCTCACAGGATGGTCAGGAGCAGAGTCTCCACTCTCCAGATAAAACAGACATGCCCCAAAGACACTCCCAATGCTCACCTCCTCCAGCCACACCTGCCTGTAGTCACCACTCAGCTAATGGCCCATCAGGGGATTGATTCACTAACTGGGTTAAGATCGTCACAACCCAGTCATTTCTCCTCTAAATCTTGCATTGTCGCACTTGAGCTTTTGGGGACACTTCACATCCAAACCACAACCACTGCCCAAGAAAAAAAATGGATCACAAACACCAAAAACACACCACTATCATGATCAGGAGCCTGTGGTCAGATCAGGAGCTCTCAAGTAGGGTCACTGACACTTGGGGATGTAGAGACTTGCAGGAGACCCACCAGGGAAACCAAGACCTCAGGTACTGAAGTCACTAGGGTGACACCCACACTGATGTGAGCCACGTGGGAAATGCACAAGAATACCCCAAGGAGAGCTGGGGGTGTGGCCCAGTGGTCTGGCCTAGCATGCCTGGGGCCCTGGGTTCCATCCCTCGCTCTGAAAAACAAAAAATAAAAAAATTTTTAAAAAACCACAGGAGGTACCAGTTCACAACACCAAGCAGGATGGTTATTATCAAAGAAGGGTCACTCTAGGTGCTCGAGAAGACGCGGAGGAAATGCCAGAGGGACCTGAAGGCGCTGCGGCCAGCCTGGAGAAGTAGCCCTAGGGTCCTCAGAAGGCAACACGGTTACCATACAACCAAGCCACTTCACTCCCAGGTACAAAGCCACCAACAACCCTATACACAAATGCACATGTTTTGGGCAAAAAATTAAGTTTTGGAAAAGGTGAGTCCAACCGCTGCTTACCACTTAAGACTTTCCTCATGAGGTCAGGGGAAATTCTCAACCTTTCTGACACTGTGGAGTGAAATGCGCTGGCAACTGGAGACGTACGCCAACACCACGGGCCATGATCTTCAAATGATCAACACAGGACGCCATGAAACCGCGTGGGGTGAAAGATCCAAAGTCGAACAGAAACCAATGACTCGATGTAACAGCACAAAACGGTCCCAGATTCCAGGTGATTCCCACAGCAGCTGAGCTCTGAGCACCCCGCACACGCCACGTACATTCCACACCAAGCGTGGCCCCATATCAGAGAAACCCTCCTGACAGCTGCTCGGCTTTCCACCTGCGCCAGGATTCCATGTCAAAGCTGAGAGAAAAGCCGGGCGCAGCGGCTCACACTTGTAATCCCAGCACTCAGCGAGGTTGAGACAGGAGAATCGCAAGTTCAAAGCCAGCCTCAGCAATGGCGAGGCGCTAAGCAACTCAGTGAGACCCTGTCTCTACATAAACACAAAATAGGGCTGGGGATGTGGCTCAGTGGTCGAGTGTCCCTGAGTCCAATCCCTGGTACAAAAAAGAAAAAAGAAAAAAGAAAAAAAAGCTGAGGCAAGCAGATGAGGCTGGCTGTCGACGAGGAAGGCAGGCACTGAAGATGGATGCACAGCTATACAACAGCCGCCTCTCCAACAAGCTCCCTAATTTTCCCGAAAAGGCCATTTGTATTGACATATCGTGGGATTACATTTTTGAATGGATGTTTTAAAATGTCTTCAGTTTTAATATGCTAATTTATATTCTTAAATGCTTGGGAGTCTACCTACTCCCTTCCCAGTCATTTTTAAGACTGCAAAGGGGTCCTGAGACCCCTTTTGCTGGGCCTGGATTCCCACTTTCTGGCCTCTAACTACTAGACCTTGGTCTAGTTACCCGCAAGAACCCTGGTGACCAGCATGTAAAATGGAGATGACAGCAGTATCCACCTCTCAGATCTCAATGAGGGTTCCCGGGCCAGCGGCCTGCTCCCGGCACTCTTGAGTCAGCATGCACACTTCCCTTGCAAGTGGACCCCAGGCCAGCCTGAACTGTGGACAGGCAGCAGCTGCTCCACCAGCACTACCTGCACCAGGACCCTCTGTCTACTGCAATGCCTGAAAGACTTTCAGCCCTCACCGAGTTTCTCCCTAGGAGGTGGCTCTGAGGAGCCAAGTTCCAGCCTTCCTGCTAGGCCCTCCCTGGAGGGAGGCCTGTGCCTTTAACATAATGGCCCAAACACTGCTCTAGGACTGCAAGCAGGTGCTGCTGAACAATATTTTGATAGCCTGGAAAGGGGGGAAGTTTTCAAATATGCAAAACTTAAAAGCCAAGTCAAACTAACTTTAATTTGCAAACAAAG
Source organism: Geosciurus inauris (assembly GCA_004024805.1). Taxonomy (NCBI): domain Eukaryota; kingdom Metazoa; phylum Chordata; class Mammalia; order Rodentia; family Sciuridae; genus Geosciurus; species Geosciurus inauris. The sequence goes on from PVHX01000508.1 coordinate 162,951, forward strand.
AGATGGTTTTCAAATGAATTCACTTTCTGTAACCATCTTGCGATTTTATAGCAGCAATCTACCCCAATAGCAAACACAGCCAAAAAGTCAAACCATGTGTTAAATGGGAAGGAAGTGGGGGAGGGAGGCGTGGGCACAGGCGAGGGAGCCCAAGACAAGGTATATTTTGTACTCAACAGCTCATTAATTTTAAGTGTCGTGGGAACCTGCCAGTTTTGCCCCTCCAAGTAATTATCTTTTGTCTTAACTTGTAAGATTTTCAAGAAAGGAAGAGAAGGGGAAGGGATCGCCACCCCCCAAAAAATAACTCTCACAGGGGAAGACTAAACCCTGTGAACACGAGAAAGACTTCAATGTACATTTGTCCCCAATTAACAGGAATAATTGGACTAGCTTAAGCATTCATCACAGTGAGCCATATTAGGAACGGTATTGTACTCAGATACAAACAGCTTTACATTAATGAACGAGGACCGATATATTGATTTGTATACATATACTCTGAAAGTTAAATGGCCTATAGACAAGTGTTTTCACACCACAGCAATCAAAATCTTTAAATCCAAAGGCTGCTATTTTGATTGAGGGTCACTTCGTCCCTGAGAACGTAAGATTTGCTCCCAATGAGGAATGGAAAACAAAATGAGCCAAAGCTACACTTGCTCTCTGTCCTCAACCACGCTGGCACAGAGCTCTGCTCAGGCACCAAGACCCAAGAAGGCTGCCCAGGTGAGGCCGCCGGGCCACCTCTGGAAAGGGTCTCAAATCCTGCTCAGCTACAGACCTCAACTTCTCCGCAGCTCACCAATACATCTGCCTGCAATCCCCTCAAGGACAAACCAGCTGACCCCCCCCTCACCCTCACCCCTCGGGAAGCGCTTCACATCAAGTTTACAAAATGTTTTGGGTCCTTCAGAGAAAGGAGCTGTGATTTTTTTTTTAAAGCTCTTGTTGATAATGGCAAGCCAACCCACATGGGGTGGGTGTCCTTTCAGGGAGAGCCCGCAAAACCAGCAAACCCCTTCTGCTGTCGCAGAAACTCCTCCAATACCCTGAGGCCCTGGTTCCTGCTGGTCACTCCTAATAAAGCAAGGCCCAAGGCCAGCAGGGGTGGCACTCCCCTGGCTCCACAGGGTCTGGCCAATGCTCTGGGTATGCTGGGAGCTCTCGGTGTCTGGCCCAAGCAGCCATGATTCTGAGGCCTCAACTTCCTGTACAGAGCAACAGGGAAAACAGCCATTCTGGGAAGCAGGGGGAAGCACCTGCTGGAGGGAGAACAAAGGACGAGAAGGAAAGATGATTCCTCAAGACTGGACAGAACAAACTCCCAAATGAAGAGCCATTCTCCTGGTGCTGACCCCCAGAACAGCGGGGTGAGCAGGTGCAGAAACGAGATTCATGGCCAGCTGACACCCGCCAAGGGCGTCATAAATGGAAGCTTCGCACTATCACAGGTGTGCCAGCTCAGGCAAGACACAGGCTCCATTCTCGTTACTGTACAGAGAAACTGCGCTTGGTCCTGGAGCCTGTTCACCTTGAGTCACTACTGTCTGAAAACAATGGAATGTCTGCCAACCTGAGCCAGCAGGTGAGAAGGACCTAGCCACAGAACATGTGAGTGCTGTACCTGTGTGCTCTAGGACAAAACTGCCAGTTTAGCTATAGCACCCACAGGTGAAACCAGGACGTCGCCACTTAGTGTGCGGAAGCTCCGCGATCATCCCAGCTGGGACGCAGCTCACAGGGAACCAGCCTGGAGCGGAATCCAAGGCAGCCTCCAAGCACTCGCCCCCTGCACCTTCATCAGGCTCTAGTTTGCAGTGTGTGTGACTACAAAGCTCTGGAATTTTTACCCAATTGAAACTAAGTGGAATCCTTCAAGCCAACTGTATTTTCTTCCTTTTCTATAGAAGAACTGCTACTCTGTTAAGTCACAGAACTTTTCTGCTATCAATTCAGTTGCCACTATCTCAAAATCTAAAAATATGACCATTACGTGCAATGCTGTAAAGAGACTGGGCTGTATCTGCCATTCAAACATGTTTCTCCAGTATGTTCATAAGGCCTTCCCATACCAAAGTTTTAAAAGTTGTTAAAATGTTTACAAGTGTATAAAGGTCAGGATGAGACAAATGTCCTATCAAGGACAATGACATCTATCATTAAAAATTGGTTCCTAGCCCTCTTGCTCCCAAAGAGGCCCAGAAACAGACTGACAACCCGCTGAGTCTCGGCCTAGCCAGGCGGTTCTGAGGTGTCTGCGCTCTTCCAACATGCCCGGGGTGGCCGCAGCAGAACATCTGGGCAAGGGGTGCTCTTGACTGAAGTGACCATAAGAACGCTTTGCATCTGAACAAGGAATCCCAGCACACCAGGAGGCAGGCTCTGAAAACACGCGTGTGAACCACACCAGAACATGCCCTCCCCACCCCACCCCCGACAACAAAAGGTAGCAGTGATGAGAGGGCTGGCAGCCTGCAGAGGAAGACACCAGGCAGCAGTCAACAGGTAGGGAAGAGCGGCACAGAAGAGGCAGGAGGCAGGCTTCCAAGGCTACTAGAAGAAGCACCTGGATCCATGCTGCTGTGTCTCCATGCACCTCTACACCCTGGAAACAAGTGACTTTCACAAACCCATTCACACATTTTATAGACTTTGGGAACAGCAAAACTTCCTGAGTAACTCAAGACTCTCCTTAAGACATGGGATGAATTCATCTGAGATCATTAAATCCTGGTGAACAGTGCAGCAACCCAATATTCAAGGTATGTGACAAAGATATCCCAGCCAGTCACATACTGCTAAACTTAGATTCTCAAAATCAAATTCATCCCGTTCCATTTGGCGTGGAAGGCAGGGTGCATCAGTCCCTAGAAGGGCCCAGGACAAGACAGCAGCCACCTTCCACTACCTAGGGCACACCCCAAGTGGCAGGCGCTGCTCCTGTCACCTCATTTAGCCTCGAGACCCTCCCCCGGCGGGGGGGGGTGCATGAGCTATAATTCATGTACCCTGTAACTCGCCCACTTAAAGTGCAAAATTCAGCAGACTGGCAGGTTTCTCAGGGTGATGAAACCATCACAAATGCAAAATTTTAAGTGTTTTCTTAAACCCAAAAGGTAGTCTCATTCCTGTTGGTGGGGAACTCCCAACCCCTATCTCCTACAATCCTCATGGGTTTTGGGTTTTTTTGCTTTTGTTTTTATTAGAACATTATAGTTATACACAGAAGTTGGGTTCATTTCAGAGGAGGTCATATATGCATGGAATCTGATTAGTAAAATTACATTTCAGTCCCAGTTCCCCCTTCCCATCCTCTACTCTCCTCCTCCTACTCATCTTCCTTTATGCTCAAATTTTTTTTTAGTTGTAGATGAACACAATACCTTTGTCTTATTTTTATGTGTTGCTGAAGATCAAACCCTGTGCCTCACATGCTAGGCAAGTGCTCTGCCACTAAGCCACAGCCCCTGGCTCATTTATTTCTGATTGGTGTATTTCATATTCATATGCACACGAGATTTTGTTAAATTCCATATTTCCTCCCTCCCCTTTTCCATCTCTCCTCCTCCTCTGATCTTCCCTTTACCTTCATGATAGCCAATCCTGCCCCTCTGCCACTTTCCATTTTCTCCATCTAGCTTCCACATCTGAGTCAGGTGTCAAAAGCATTTCCCACAAGGAGAAATTAAGGCATCAAGACACTAACTGGCTTCATGACACCTCATTAGGAGTTTGCTCTGGGACCAGGGGCATCGTCCACAGAACTAGGTATAAAGGTAGGTATTGCCAGCTGGACCTCTGAGGGCCTGGCCAGCTGTGCTGAGCATCTAAGTACAGCCTGAGGTACTACCTGGGACAGCCCAACATACACTACTGAAGCGAGGACACTGGGTCTGGAAGCTGCCCCGAGAGGAACTAGTAGAGACTTCAGCTCCACTACCCGCACACGAGGTAGCTCAGACACAGCTGGTAACATCGACACTCACAGGAAGAGCCAACAGTGCTCATCATGGGCCAGGCGCTGGAGACGTGGACTCCCAGGGTCCCCCCAGCAAGTCTGAGTCTATTTCAGGCTTCCAGAGTTTTTCAAACCACATGTGTTCATGACAGTGGCCCACACAGCACTTGCAGCCATCCACGGCTCTTCTGACGTTTCCACTGGGAGCTGTGCAGAAGGCTCTCTGGTCATCTCTCTTTTAAAGAGAACACACACAGGTCGCCTGGGGTCGCAGCCACAGTGGCTCCATTCCTGAAACATGCACGATCATTATGCCAAGGGGCCTCAAACCAGATGCACCGCGCTGACAGTGTGGGGGACAGTGGGGAGCTCACATCTCAACCTGTTTGTACATGAACTACTGCTTTTTCTTTAAAGATAAGCTCTCACCCCCACAATCCAAATTTCTGGAATACTTGCTTGCCTTAACAGGAAAAAGGGAGCTGCCAGAGGTTAAAAAGACGAGCAAGGACAGCCCATGGGAATGTCAATGAAAATGCGCTGGTCAGCGAATGTGCCTCCTAAATGAACCCCACGGAGGCGAGCCCCCCGGGCAGACTACACCCACAACCCTACTGCTGCACAAAAAGCGGGGCTGGTGCACCTCAAATGCACGCAGCCCAGAGGCATGCCTGTGGGAGAGGCATTTGGCCCTCACACGCGCCCCATGTGATTCCAAAAGCAATTAAATCATTCCAGCCCAGGGTCCGGTGACAAGCTGTTTAAAAGAGTCTTTGGAGAAATATTCCTCTCCAAAAAGAGATGTGCACAAAGGGGAAAGAACCTCCCCATTCCTTCAAATTTCCATAAGTGAAAGCATCTCAGGAATAGACACTGGAGTCTGATTTCAACAGTGAACTTCACCAAGTTCTCTTCTGCAAAGGATAACAAAGGGCTCACCACAATGCCACCAAGGAAAGGCCAAACCCAAATACACTCCAAACTCATTTATCAATTCCTCTCATCTGCCGCACTTACCTCATTGGGAAAAAAAAACACCAATTAGAACACTTTTCAAAAACTTGGGCTTTTTATAAATACACACAAAAGCAGCATCTTGATTGTATCGTTTTGTTTCCACAGAGCCACGACCTGAGGGGGCCGTTGTGGGGGTCAATTGAGGTCCTGTATGAGATTACTCTGAGAACCACGATGAGCTATCAAAATGGAAGCTCGCTGCAGGCACTGTTATCGTAACCCTTGAGTTTCAACCCAAGGTTAAAAGCCCTGGTGGCGCTGTCCCAGTCATTTCAGATTACACATTTTAACAGACAACTCCATTTCCATTAAGATGCTCAGTGGCTTGTAAACGACAACATGAGAGTTGTGTATGGCTGGAGACTCCTGGATCCACACTCCTGGTCCAGGAACAGCACTGCCACATGGGCCCAACAAGGCAGTGTGGGATGCCCTCAGAAGGGGACCTCTGCCACCCTCAAGAGGCCAGCTGTCCTGGATCCACACCCGAGCCACTCATCTGCTCAGTTTAAGCTGAAAGAAAATAAAGTAGGACAGCACTCACTGCTTCGGTTCTAGGTTCTCCAACATAACACAGCAGAAATGAAACTATTCGCCTAGACATGTAGTCTAGTCAGAACTTAGGTCAAAGTCACCCAGCCATCAGTAACTCACTCGATTCTCTGTTCTCCCTTCATTTCAGGGGCAGTCCCTCAGCCCAGGCACAGATGTTGCTGGATCTCCAACATCACAGCATTTGAAAAGGAGCCAAGGACCAACGCAGCCAGAGAAACAACAAAGGACAGCGAGAGCAACTTCCTGGCCTCTGCCTGAGAGTGGATGGTTCTGGAAGTTGCCAGACCTGTCATCATGCTTCGCCGTGGCTCGTTCAACAGAAAACCTATTTGAACACATGCACCTTCTTCACTCCTGAATCAAAGAGCTGTGGTGCGGGGGACCACCCACTCCACAGTCAACTCTGAAAATGAAGGACTACAACAGGTGTGAATGGGGAGGGAAAGGAGGTGGGCGGTGGAGCAGCACAGGAAGGATCGTGGCTAAAGTCACTCTTGAAACACGGCAAGGCCCTCAACCCACCCTGAGGAGCAGCCGTACAACCGCGGACCCAGGGTGAGATACCTCAAGGTGTCCACTGTCCAGATGGCAACTAGGCCTCTAGGCCCAGTGAATCTAACTCACCCTGGAGAAGTCCTCTGGTCTTTGGGGCATGCCCTTGGTGGGGTACTGGGACCCTGGGCTCGCTCTCTTCTGCTTCCTTACTGCCGTGCAGTAAGCATCTTCCTCTGTCAAGCATGCTTGCCACGGGCCCTAAAGCAGTGGGGCCAACCAACCATAGAAGGAAACCTCCAAAACTATGAGCCAACTCTGTTTTTAAAGTTGATTATGTAGGGTGTTATGTTATAGTAACGCAAAGCTGATGAACACAGCCCTCAGGTGCATCCAGCTGCCAAGGCAGGCCCAAGTCCTAGGTAAACCTGGGGCCCTGCATTTTCTCATGGCAAATTCAGGTGCTTTAAACTAGCTTGGCCTTATGTCAACAGATTAGGTATCTCCAGTATTCCTGTGGAAACTGTATCAGTGAACCCTCTTCAGCAGTGTTTCATTTTGTTATCACATTTAAATAAATTTCCCCTTTCATACCTGGTGGGCACCCATGAAGAAATCCTATTGCAAAGAATTTACAGGAATTCTACTCAACTTGTACAAAGCAGCAGACCCCAGGGGAGCTTACAGGAAAGACTCTCAGCTGCCGTGAGAACCACTGCTCACGTACGATCTGTCTGCTGTTACTGGACACGAGAGCAGACGTCTGAGCAACCCCAGCTGACCACTCACAAGATCCTGGAGTGGACAACTAGAGGCAGGGTTTGTGGCCACGACGGGTACTCGGATTGGAATAGCACAGCACACCAGCTCTCCTATAGGCCGTAAAAGAAGTAGGAAGACAAAATGCAGACAGGAACGCGAAGGGGTTGACAATGGGGGATAGAAATGCTTTAATATGAACAGTGTGCCACCGTCTTCAGAGGAGAATGAATTAAAGGGATAGAAGTGTAGTCAAAGACCATCACCCAAATGAAAAGATTTTGGAGGAGCAATCCCCCCCACACATGGCATGGCTACCATCCAGCCACTGGCACCTGGGCAGAATATGCTGTGCCCGAGCTGCCCTCAGTAATTACCTCCGTACGCTGGGATACCAACCAGCAAATCAACAAACAGATGCTAACCCACCCCATGCTGCTAGGCTCACAGGAGGGCAAATTATGAATGAGAAAACCCAAAGGCCTTACCCAGAAACTCCGCTAACTAATAGCTAAAATCAGGGCATGAAACTAAGCTCCTGGCTAACAATAAAGACGTTCACAGCAAAGAGGAATCAGGCAGAAATGAGGCAGCAGCAGTGCTGGACAGGAGAACACTCTGCAGCTGAACGTGTAACTTTCAGACACTACAGTTTGACAACTTTGGGATGACAGGCTTCTAAAGGCAACACTTCCCCTTGCTGCTGTGAAGTCTCCTCAGGATTGCATCGCATTCAACCTGACGCTCTTTGCTAGGGACATGCTCCCAGGTGTCACTAGGACCTACTTTCTCAAGCAGGTCTCGGGTTACTTGGTGTTGCCCACCATCTTCACAGGAAAGCAGGTGCAGAAGACACAAGTGAGGCAGCTTGGCCAGCCGGGGACCAAGAGCTTGAAGCTCTGCTGAGGTAATGCAGTCTGAGGCTAGACGGGCCTCCAGAGCTGACTTCCACTCAGCAAACCACTGCCTTTCCCTGGGTCACCTGGGACTGGAGCAACAGCCATACAGCCTAGGTGTGTCTGAGCTGCCTTCCACCCACTCTCTCCTCCGCTGGCTTCCAAGGAAGGGCTGGCGCGTGGGTTGCTACTGTTTAGCTTCCAAGGACATTAAAGCCATGGGACAGAGGACCAGAGACCTCAGCACAGTTGTGCGTCCTGGTCAGTGGCCTGTGGCACTGGCCCTGGGTCATTGTCTGCCAAATGTGAGAGCGACAACTGCCATCCCAGCAGAGGGTCCACCTCACCCAATGCCACACTGTTCAGGTGTCCATCCTTATCACAGAAAGGTGCACAGCCCAGGGGATGGGGAGGCACTTCTAAACCCTGACTCTTGACTGTAAGCTGCCACGCTGGGTGACAGATACAAGCCAGGAGACACATGCATGGTTGCATAAAGCAGTGGAATGCCTGCGGTAACTACCAGACAACGACTGCTGCACAGAACAGGAAATCAGGAGAGATCCTGGAGGGCAGCCCTCAAACCCCGGTCACACAAGGAACAGGTACCTATCAACATGCAATCCAGGAGCCAGTGTGGTAGTGCAGGCCCGTGATCCCAGCCACTCAGAAGGCTGAGGCATGAGGGTCACAAGTACCAGGCCAGCCTAGGCAACTCAGAGAGACCCTCTTTCAAAAATCAAACAAAGGGCTGGGGGTGTTGCTCTGTGGTTCCATTCCCAGTACACACCCCCACCAAAAAAAAGAAACTACCCAGCAGCTGACTACAAGCGTGTCTTCATACCCTAGTTTGTTAACTCAAGTGAATGTCTACACAGACAGTTCCTTAATCCCTACCTTAGAGATAAGGAGGACCATCAAGCAGCAGAGGCCACAGCTAGCCAGGTTTGATAAAGCCAGAACCAAAGCCAGCTAGGTCACTAAGAACTGGGTTTGGAATCAGCGGGCAAAAAGCCAGCCTTTCAAAGCTCCTCTCATTGTATTCCAGAGCTTCCTCAGGGGAACGCTTTCCCGGAGCTCTCCCAAGTCCTCCACAAAGACAGCAGCTTCAGTAACACGCAAACACAGCGTCTCCCCTAATCTTTCCTAACACAGGCAATGATGTCTGCTGCACACTGTTCTGCAGGAAAACAACAGAGTGGTCTTGGTTGTTGTGTCTGTTGACCTGTGAACATCCTGAAGCAAATAGACTTTACTGATGATCAAGTTCACTTATGATAAAAAGGACACAAAGGCTATTATGTCCTTAGTATTGGTGACAGAAATAGGAACCTCCAAAAAAAAAAAAATTGCCAACTGAGCTACTAAATAAAAACAGGATGAAATGCCTAGGGAGTGGGTGCAGATCTGGGAATGGGCAGGCCCCTGTGGGGAAGAGGCGGGACTTTGGCAAACAATATGAGAGCAGGAAGGCCTAGTGTCAGGAAGAAATCCAGAGGACTGAGCCGGTATGGTGGCGCACAACTGTAATCCCAGCACTTTGTGTGGCTGAGAAGGGAGAATTGTGAGTCAAAGCCAGCTCAGCAATGGCAAGGGGCTAAGCAACTCAGTGAGACCCTGTCTCTACATAAAACACAAAATAGGGCTGGGGATGTGGCTCAGTGGTCGAGTGTCCCCGAGTTCAGTCCCCGAGTTCAATCCCCAGTACCAAAAAGAAAAAAAAAGACTGTAGGGCCCACAGGTTCCACAGGGACAGGGTTCTAGGACCAGGCTGGAGGTAAAACCAAAGGCAACTCCAAAGCTGCAGCCAAGCCCTTCAGTTCAAGCACTGACAACATCCAAACTTAGAGGCGGCTTGGAGGGTGAGCTTCTCAAGGACAACCTCCAGCTAATGCCCCAAGCCAGACGTGCCAACTGCCAAAAACGCCATGAGCTTCATTTCCTGTGAAATAAAAATATGCGGGGACTCCAGCACACTATACACAGTAACTGAATACCCTACTAGGAACCTATCATCAAGAAACCCATCACCAGGAGTAGACCCACAGAAAACTGCACTGAGAATGGGCAGATCAATCAAAATATTAGAGTGTGCTGTCCTTCAAAGGGCCCTTCCATTTCTACAAGTTCCAAGGAGCGAGCTCAGAGGGTCTGTAAGTTTGAGGACAGTCGGCTCCTTAAGCAAGCCCAGCTGATTTTGGTCAGCTCTCTATGGTCAGGAATGTTTCTTTCTTCTATCTTCTCCTTTCCAATAGAAGAGTCAGGTAGGAAGGGAAGGTGAGTTGTGTCAGAGTGGCAACTCAGCCAGGCAGCAGGAGGGCTCCCTGGGCTCCTCCTACCAGACTCGCCTTCCCACAGTCCTCCCAGAGCCCTGAGCCGGGGACATTCAAACCCTTCAGTGGAAAGAAGGGACCAAGGGCGCTTCTGGAAACACTCGCACTCAAGCAAATGCCCCAGAAGAAAAGGTGGAACCCTTGTAAACCACCACAGTATCGTTTTGTACTCAAACATGTTTTTAGTAAAAATATCAAAACATTTTCAAAAATGAGCTTGTGTGTGCACATGCATGTCTGCGCGCATGCGCTCAGACACAGACACCCAGAGATACAGACAGATGGACACACTTTGCTGAGCTCGAATGACAAAAGCAGTAGCCAGGATAGGATGCCGTCCTCTCCCTGCGCCCGCCCCTCCACACGTGCCCTGCAACATGCTGGCATGCATTCACTGCCCCTCTGCCTGATCATCCTGAAGATCGTGAGGAGAGAAAGCCATGCGCCTGAAAGACTGTCCATTACGTCCAAAGTTGAACCTAGGAGAAAACTGCCAGTGAACTTGAGGCCTCCCTGGCAAGCTCACCAAGCACAGTTAAGCTGGGCAGTCAGGGACGCGGCCGAGTGTGCGAGGACATGCAGGATGAACTCCGCCCATCAGCAGGACCAGGACTGTACCTGCCCAGCCACAGGAGGGTGGAAGGCCCAGGCATCTAGGAGACCGTCACATGCTATACGTGGCAAATACATTCCCACCATGTGGACACTGTCCTGTCCTCCTACCTTAGCCACCTCTTTGGACCTCTGAGGGCCACCGTGCTACATGCTCTCAAGTCTGCATTCTCATCTACTTTCCCAGGGTGGATTCCTCCAACTCTGATCATTATTCCTTTGATTTCAAACTAAATTCTGCTGCCAGAGATCACCTCATTCCACATCCACGTTCATCTGGAGTCTCCGATTCTCTGAATCACAATCCTGCCTCCAGCCTAAAGACACACGAAGCTGACCAGGCTGACTCCCTTCAAACCCTCCGGCACGCCACACTGCAGGGTCAACAGGCCCCCAACCCACAGCGGGCCAACGCTCCACCCTGCACGGCTCATGCTGTTTTTTTCTCAGGGATTTTGCTGGTTGGTTGGTGCCTGGTTTATTTGGTGGGGCTGGGGATCAAGCCCATGAGGAGCTTCTCATGAGGCAGGCACTCCACCACTGAGCTACATCCCCAGTCCCTTCCAAATTTTACACTGAGACAGGCTCTCACTGAGGCTGGCCCCCAGCTGTGTCCCCCCTTCCCCCTGGCCTTAGCCTCACGCTGCTCCTCAGAAGTCCCTGGAAAGTTCTTCTCCACACCTGCACCATATTCCAGGACTGCTGTGTTTAAATTAGTCCACCTCCCCAGTTAATCTCCAAGTCCTTAAAAAGGACTCTGCTAGGTCCATATGCCACCTAAATACAGCCCTGAGCAAGAGGGCGACAGGCGCGTGTCAGTAGTGGACAAAGCAGAAGAGCACAGCGAAGGCGGCAGGCAGGGCCAGCTGTTCCGAGGCACACACTTGAGCACGTGCTCAGTTCACAAGGGCAAAGGGCGTCCAGGCACAACAGGGAAGGAACCAAGAGATCGTGCTCACTTGCCGGCAGCCCTGACCCAGCCATTGGTAAGAGGGCGACTCCGCCTCAGAGGGCCTCCAGGTGTCCTGCACCCGGCGCATCCACCGGCAGAGCACAGTGGAAAGCAGCCCTGTCACCTCCAGCTGCCGTCGTCCAGGCTTCCCTCTCTGCTGGGTCTCTCAGGGCCACCGCTGCAATCATGCCACAACCTGCCCCTTCAGACAGCTCACTCCACTGGAGAGCATTTCAGACGCGAAGGGACTCCAGGGATGGTGGTGGTCTTGTAAGACTGAACTGCAGCTAGGACTCCTACTACCAAGTGACATCACAGCCACTCTGCATGTGATGCTGCAGCACAACTAGCATGTTTGTGACAACACTTTCACCCCACCTGCTGTGTGGTCACACAAACAGCACGTGCAAGAGTGTGACATCGACACACCACATGCAGACGTGTTTACTACAGGCTGGGCCACTATTAACACGGACAACCGTCCCACAACAACAGCCGCACACACCTTGCACTACCTCACGTTTTGATGGCACTGGGAAGCCCTGCCGAGGGACGGGTAGGTCTGCACATGTGATGCTGGGAGGTCCACTAAGAAGTGTCACCTGACATGCGTTTCTCAGAATGGATCCCGTCACTGAAGGATGGGACAGTACTCACCCGCCCACACAGAGACCACCACCACCCGCGTTCAATCCCTGGTACCTTTGGCCAGAAAACCGCCCATAACCCCGACCTCCAGGCCGTTCCTCCTCAAGTCCTCCTGTTAGCAAACCGTCATCACCAAGACCACCTCAGATCTTCAGAGCACAGAAAGGCCACCAGCCCTTCCCACAGCCGGCCTGTTACCCAGAGCGGCACATCTCTGGAAGCCAGACTTTGATTCTTCCCTTTCAGCTCCCTCTTCCCACGTCCTCTGACTCTCCAGGGGAAAATGGGTCTACTTCCTAAGGTGCGTCCTCCCCATTTCACAGGAGGGTTTCTATACTGTACCCACCTGCCAGAGTCACAGCAGCTCCTCACCAAAGCTCTTACAAAATCTTGTAACCGTCCCCCATTTAGACACCCCCCTCGCCTACGGCTCTCGCACAGTTCTCAAGCTCCACAACACAGGAGTCCACACTCGTCCTCATGGGTCCTCTGAACACCTGGGACTGTTCTGCCCATGAAGAGTCGGGCACGTGGCAAAGCACCCAGAGCCGGCTCTGCTGCCACCTGGGCATGAGCCCTTCCAGCTCTCTTCCTCCACCCGCCTCGGGGAGGACCTACCATGCCCGTTGTGAACGTGCTTGTGGGTTTTTCCTTTCCTGGGGGTTGACTGGCATGAAGATGAAGCATTGTTGGTGGCTGTTTTGACATCTTCTGTCTCATCATCTTCCTCCTCGACGTCCTCCTCATCCTGAGAGCTTCCAAAATAAACCATACTGCTGGGCAGCGCGGGAGAACCTGGTGGGTAAAGAAAGACATCTCAGACACCAGCCTTGGTGTCCACCGCTCCCAGAAGGAGCACCCCAATGGATGCACTTACACAGCCACGAGCCTCACTCCCACCCATGAAACAAAGCTATTCATCCGACTGCCGCTTGTAATTTTCAGATTTTCTCCAGAAAACACAACTTCATCTGTGACCTTTTAATAAAAAATCCTGCCAAGGAAGAGACTAGTATGCATTACACATTTAACTTAACTAGACTTTTAAAATGAAAGAAAAAACAATCAGAGAAGGAAGTAATAAAAACAATTTAGCATTCATTCATTCTGCGGGGCTGGGAACCAGAGCCTTGCACTGCCGGGCAAGCGCTCCTCTGCTGAGCCACATCACCAGTCCCTAACTTTTTTGCTTCTATAAAAATTACTGTCTTGTATTCCTAACAAGGGAATGAGAGATGCACATTCTCTAAACCCTAATGCACTTAAAAGCTACTCTGATATGATTAGGCTAATAGGATGTAAAATTATTAAAATAAATTCCTGCACAATGCTAGTCAAAGTGCTGGATTTAAGAACAAAACAAAACATTCTCCTGAAAGCAGTTAGCGACACCCTCACTCCATTACACCTTAATATCCCCCATCTCCAATGCTGCCGTTTCTGTACTTTGGGGGCACAGCACCACAAGAAGGTCCTGTATTTATTATACAGAGTGCAAGACAGTTTTTCCTCATCAAAAAGGACACTTCAGAAGGAGGTCACTTGGGTCACTGGTACCCTTTGTAGGCGAGAGGCTGCTAAAATCCAAAAGTAATCTTTAATCTTATTCCCTTTCAGTAGCTACCACCAAGTACTGAAGAGTGTAGGCTAAGTCTCCCCTCTTGCCCAGCGCTCCTGTGCATGAGCTGACACTCCGCAACATCAAGATAAATGCAAGCAGCCAGGGTGCTCTTCTTCCCAAAGAAGGGGTCAAACTTCACATCTAATGGTTAAAGCCCCTCCTGTCCAGCACGGAGACCACATGCCCTTTAACGAGGAGACAGGGGCAAATAGCTAGCTCGGGAAACTAGCATGGCAGATAAACTCACACCCCCAAGATGGAGACCAACAGACGCCTCCATCCCCGCCTGGTGCTGCAGCCTTCCACCAACCACCAGCACAGACACGTCCCCAGGCCTAGCACAGCCGCAAACGCACCCCCTGCGCACAACACAACTGCAGCCTTCTTACAAGCGACCCCTTGGCTCGTCTTGGCGCCTTTTTCGTCCATAATCATTTCCATTCATAATCAGGTTCTCCAGAGAAGCTCCTAAACCTGACACAGACTTGAGGGAAATCATTTAATCAAACAAAAAGTGAGACAGTAAATAAAGAGTTAAGAATTTACGCTGGGCCTGTAAATTACAAGCCTGTAATCCCGACTGAGAGGGCTGAGGCAGAAGGGTCGCAAGTTTGAGGACGGCAACTGAGAGGCTGTAAGCAACTCGGTGAGATCCTGTCAGTGCCTCTGGGTTCAATGGGGGGGGGGTCTGTGAGGGGAGTGGGAGAGGGAGGAGGAGGAGAAAAGAATTTAACCAAAAAAAGTAAAAAGAAAATATCTAGCTACATTTCCACCTGTACAAATTATATGTTCTTATCCTAAATGGTTCTACATTCAGTGCAAGACTGACGAGGAGAAAGGAGACAGCGCACTTCCTGGCTTCCTCACAGGGGATTTTCACTCAGGTGTGCACAGGGTCCCTCCACAGCCACACTGTTGTGTGTTATAGATCTGAGTCATTCTGGCACGTCCACACACGGACACACCAAATACAACACTGCATGTGACACAGCCACACCCAGACTACAGAGCAGCCTTGGAAGTTCTGACCACTTGTAGTTAAGAGTCCCCTCTTCTGCGTGCTTGGAGGCGCCTATATTTCTTCTGAAGAGCAGCCTTCCTTTACACAGTGTCCGATGTGCCAACTGGAGGGGCACTGAGAAGGGTGGTGGCATGTCTGCAGCTAGCTCAGACATTTGCTGAGTGAGACAAAACCAGGAGGAGATGATCAGGGTGTGCTGAGGAGGAGCACCCTGCAGGCTCCTCTTCCCCTCAGCAGAAAAGGCAACTGAGGCCCTCAGGAAGGGATGTGAGAACAGGGCAGCAGGAGCGGATAAAATGCTGTTTCAAAGAGAATCTGGTAAAAATCCACATGCAGCATGTAGAAAATAAGCAAGGAATTAACTTCCATTTACAGTTTTTATAGAACTCAAACCTTACAAGAGCAGCACACAGCAATTCACATTCCTTACACTCAATGCTGAGAATGGGGCAAACAAAGTTTGTGCCCCAAAGAACTAACATATATGCTCAGTTCAGGTTTCACAGCTGTCCTAAAAGCAGCATGCATTAGGCAGCTTTCTGGTTACTCTGAAAAAACATCCCACAGCTTACTTACAAAAAAGGTGGGGGGATTTATTTCCTGCAGAGTTTTGGAAGTTCAAAATTCAAACTGTAAGTGCAGGTGCAGGCTTTGGTAAGGGACACACAGAAAAACCCCACAGGGAAGTTAACAGAGTCCAATGAGACAGGCTTGCTCCTTTTCTAACAACCCCTTCCAAGGGCTACAGACAGGTCCACAAGAGCTACTTAAACCCCTTCGGGGACAGAGTCCCCACCAAGACCTACGGACCTGGTCACAGCTTTAAAGTGCACCTCCTCCCAATCCACAACCCCAGAGACAAGCCTCTAATCACATGAATCTTTGGGGGACACACACGAACCGTACCTAAACCTTCGTTACACAAGGTAACTTCTTCGAAACAAGAGGAACACAGCCAATCTTATGCATCTGTTTTTACCACTCCTTAGCAGGTCAGAGGTTAGGAGAATCTAGGACAGGAAGCAGAGAAGGGGGGGAGGGGTCCTCAGAACTGCACAAAGCAATGTGATCATCCAGTCAGAAATGCCAAAGGACAGGACCTCCTCTAAGTATGGGCACACCAGGGATACAAGCAGATTGCTTTCAACCTAAAAGGCGATTCTGACTTTTTTTAGATGGTGAAAATGTTGGCCAGTACCTAGAGGTACAGTACCAGCAAACAAAAGTGCAAAACCCAGATGGGTCAGACACAGCCTTCTAAAAGAAGGAAGCTGAGAGGAAAGGAATGAGCTCCAGGTACACAGTTCACCACCAGAGGGAAGGTCCCTTGGTTCAACAACTGTCTTGTGTGCACTCTTTCCTCTGGCAAGCACCAAAGACAACACTGTCCCTCCAAGCTGGAGAGGACCTATTGTTCAAGGCATCCTTCTCCAAAATGCCACTGCCGATCCACTGCTGCCTATTTGACACAAGGGATTCTCAATGAGCACCTTCCTCGAAGGCACAGCCATCCATAACTAGGCTGGGCCCTCTTCTGCTCCTCACCAACCTCGTGAATCTAACAGACACAGGAACAAAAGACTAACTCCAACACTCACGCGATGCATGTCCCCACACTGCACCACCAGGCTGCTGCTGGAAATCCCTGTAGGAATCCTGCTGGCATGTCCATCTGCAAACGGACAGAGGCTGACCAACACTCCAGACTAAGAAACGATGGCACCAGCCAAAATGGAACATAAGCAGCCTCTAGCTCTGCCGGGCAAAACCAGCAAGATCACCTCTTCTTACATGCCCCGCTTTGGGTCTGGAGCACCTGCCAAAAGAGAGCATGTTGAAATCACGGTTGCAATGCAGCAAGGTTCAGAGGTGGGGCTTTTAGGCAGCGATTGAATCACAGGAGTTTTGACCCCGTCTGTGGATTAATCCATTTGAAGAATTAATCCAGTGATAGCTGAATGGACTACTGGGAGGTGGGACCCAGCTGGAGGAAGGCAAGCCCTGGGAGGGTTCACCTTGTGTCTCTGCTTCCTGGCTGTCACCAGGTGAGCGGCCTTCCTCCGCCATGCTCTGCCTTGGAGCTAGCCAAATATGCACTGTGTGTCATCCTTTGAAACCATGAACCAAGATAAATCTATCTTCCTCAGTATTTTGGTCACAGTGGTGAAAGCTAATATGCACATTCCACATCAAAATGAAAATGATCAAGGTGAAAGAAGAACAGTGACCAATGTGAGATTATACCCAGGAAACAGCTCAAAAACCACCTCAAATACCCAGAAGGGAAAAGCATCTTCAAACCATTTACTGAAGAAAACAGTGGCTTCCTCCTCACCTAGGAACAAGCTTGACTGACTTAGAGCTGAAAGCAGAAGAGGACGGCGCTACAAACAAAACAAGGAAGGAAAAGGCATCTCAAACCCTCCGAGCCCAGAGCCGCAGTCTGGTCATGTGTTACTGGGGGATATCTTCCCACGTTCCTCGGTATAAAATGGGTGAGTGAGTGTATTCCAGGAGTACAGTCCTGCCAGCTCAATGCAAAGATAAATAACCGGAACTTGAACAAAGTAATTTTTAATCTTTCCTTGCAGATGTTTTACCCAAACTTAGAGAGGTTGGCATACAGAATCGGCTTAACTGGGAATTTTATTAAAGAAACATTCATTTCTCCAAACTTCAGGTGGGACAGTCTTTTGAAAAGCCTGCTGGATGGAGCTCCCAGGGAAGTGAGGCTGGAGCTGCGCACCTTCCACGCTAGGATCATCTACCCACTGCGGCAGAGCCCCTGCAAGGATGGGGAAACCACGGGGTCTTGAGAAGGGCTCAGGAACCCCTCCATACCTCCATTCTCAGGGAGGCAGACTCTCCTTGTTAAGACACAACTCCTGTATGACATCAAGGTCATGAGAGAGGCTGACTTATCACATGGAATTACCATCACCTGTCTCCTGGACAAAGTGCAGTTTTAAAGAAGCAATCAATGGAAGGTAAATGTTTTGGCAGGTGAAAGGGGGGTAGGGCACAACACCGGACTGCGTACTTTATACTCAGTGATGACAAATACAGTTTCCTATTAAAATTACAAGTATATTTTCTCCTGATTATTCAAGCGCATTAGCAAATGTGAAAAAAAATCTGAACTTGGATCAGATAAGAGGAACCAGGAGTACGGCATGCATCTGCGCTTTGCCAAAGCGTATTTCATTACTTTTCAGAATTAGCTGGCAATGTCTCCACAATATTTACTGAAGTGCAAACCAAATGTTTTCATCTGGACAAAAATCAAACTGTGGCATGTTATAACCACAACAGAAATCATTTTAATCCAAAAGATTGCTTTCTCTAATTTTGGCTTTGGTTTCTAGAAAGTTGGATTCTTCTCTATGAATTATGTACACAAATCCTCCTTCCCATTATCTTCCCTCCCTCGACCAGCTTTTCATCTTAACAAGCCAAACATCACTAGACTCTGGTTTGGAAAGACCCTAAAGGGATTCCTTGGTATACAGCCATTTAGCTGATGTCTCAGATTCCGGTGTTTGACCCAATTAACATGGGAACAGGCCCACTGAGCCGGCAGGCCTCAGGAGTCTACCTTAGGATCCAAAAAGAGAATGAAAAGCAATCAGCTCAGCCGGGCGCGGTGGCGCAAACCTGTAATCCCAGCACCTAATTAGGGAGGCTGAGACAGGAGAATCGCGAGTTCAAAGCCAGTCTCAGCAATAGTGAGGCGCTAAGCAACTCAATGAGACCCTGTCTCTACATAAAATACAAAATAGGTCTGGGGATGTGGATCAGTGGTCAAGTGCCCCTGAGTTCAATCTCCAGTACCACAAAAAAAAAAAAGAAAAGAAAAGAAAAGCAATCAGCTCTTGTTATCATATTAAATTTCAAATGCAAAAAAGAGAGAACTGGTAGGCATTGAGGTTGGGACAAGCAGCAGAGTTGCCTTGATTCCCTGAGCTGGAGGAGGAGGAAGCTCTGTCCCATGAGAGGCCATACAAGGCTGCAGACACAGCTCCTTCAGTCCACTGATGCAACCATGTTGGTGTCAGGCACTGTCCTTCACACCAGGGACCCAAAGAGACTACATGTCCACATTCACACATGCATACAGACAGCACGCTGAATGGCCATCTTGCTGGCTCTTCCATTTCAGCCTCTACAACTTCTGCCGGAACAATTTACAACAGGGTTTTCCAAGCATTGCCTGAATGCATGCAAAATATCCTAAAATGATAAGCGACATCCAGATCCTTCCATGTGCTTACTTTAAGTGTACAGTCTTAAATGATTTATCTCCGTTATATCAACAAAAGTCATAGCTTTGACTTCTCCTGGAGATATTAAAAATGTGGTAAAATCAAAGTGTTCATCTCAAGTCACCCCAGATACCAACAGGCAAATGTGCAGCAGGCCTTGGGTTAACAGTCCTCCACACCAAGGGCCACTCACAAAGGGAGCTCCTACTTCTTGCCTGTCAGTCATGCTCATCCTGGAACTGGGCTGCCCTTTAATAAGCAAACAACAACAACAAAAAAATGCCCACCATCAGAAAGCACCCTATAGAATCCACAATTCTAAGATGAAGGCATCACTTCTGCAATTACTTCTGTGCCAGGAAGACTCGGTTTTCCGCCTGCGCAATGCATGTGATACATGTCTTCAGACAGATCTTAGGTCAGGACACCAAAGGCCGAAAGGCTGCAGATGTGAAAGCCCTTAAGCAACTCCTGCTGGAGGGGTGGATCCACAGATCCTGGGGCTCAGGTTTCAAAGAGCTCACAGCTGTAAGGCCTCATGCTCCGCATGGTCAGAGGAAAGGCAATGTACTTTCTACCTCCTTTCCCAAAGGAAAGGTAAGCAGGCTGTAGCCAGGATCCAGGACCACTCGAAATGCAAAGCGAATTCACTTTTGAAAACACCAGAGAGCGAGGACACGTGACAACAGGCTGGCCTCATGGAAGTCTCAAGGATAACAGATAAAGTAACAACTTCCAATCACGGGGCCAGCTTGGGCACTGTCCTAAGTGCACATGCACACGGGTATATCTCTGATCCCCAAAATGGGTAATCTCCCACACCAGGGCACAGGTTCTGTCTGCAAGACCCCCGAACACAGGAAATCAGCAATGAGAACATGATGGGCACCCCCAACAGCCCACTCAGGCGGATCTGTCGCCACGGGCATTAAAACCTGGAACACCCCTTCCAGTCCTTCCTAATATCCACCACACAGGTGGCTCAGTAAATTCACAAGCATGCTTCCAATCTGATGTCAGGAGGTCTGTGGTTCCCTTAACACTTGTATCACATCACACTGCAGCCACAACAGGGCTCCACCAAGTCGATGGGTTGAAACAGGGTAGAAAGTGAAATTCACCCACCACCAGTCTCTACAGACTACCCAAGTCTGAGTGTGACCTGCCAGGCCAAGGGCAGCTTCCTCAGATCCCCAGACACTGAACACTCAGGCCATGTTTCCTGCAGGATGGGGACACCTGGGACTTTACTGCCATCCAGGGAACAAAACCCTCATAACCAGCAAAGGTTTTCCCCACTACCCTCTCCTGATGGATTTCAAAAGCCATAAGAACTCCTGAAGGACCCCTCTGTACACAGTGAGGAGGCCAGAGAGGACTCCAAGCAGCATGCTGAGCCTGCGCCAGCAGCCCTGGTGGGGCAGGGAGCCTGCTCAACCTTCCAGGAGAGCAGGCCTGGGCAGAGGCCAGCTGGCCTGGCGCAGGGCCAACCCTCAGAGCCAAATGTCTTGGCGCCTCCACTGATCAAGGTCACAGAGCAATTAAAAGGGATCCTTCCTTCTCCTCTTCACATCAAGAATCCCGAGGTTTCACATTTCTTCATTACTAGCTGATAAAGCATCCTAGCAAATAAATCACTTGCTCAGCAGAACCGAGATGCTGGGGGAAACCAAGCATAGAAGGTTGGTGTGACAAGGAGAACAGAGGACAGGGTGGCCACAGAAACCCCAGGGCAGGGACAACTCCACTCTCATTGTTGCATTTCTCAGATATTAGGAGGCAACACCCTGCAAGAGGGACCAATGGAAGAGTTGTGTATCGCGGTGGCAGCGTGCCTTCCCTCCCCGAAGAGCGTGTATAATGTGAAGTATTCCCATTTTGCTTGGGGAAGTTCATTACTAGTGCCATAGCGCTCCTCGCAATTGGGAGATTGCTTAATTGCTTCCTAGAGCAGGTTAATCCCTTTTCATTTTGTAACCTCTAAATCACCCCAGACTTTTGCATTTGCCCTACTTATAACTCTCCTCCTCAATACCCAAGGCCAGTAATAAATCAAAATATGTTCTCCTTGCCAAAGGCCAACAACTATCTGCAGAGGGAACTCCACAGTTTGCTGACTCTTTCCTCTATTACCACCCAACTCTCAAATCTAATCTTCCTCTTCCCTGCTACCTCTGTGGGGGAAAAACCACTGAGAAACAGCAAAGAGACTTAGATGACTGTCTCGGGCTCTTTCACACCCATCGCTACCTTTACTCCAACTACCCAGCAGGTGTGAGACAAACTGGAATACCCATTCTACAGATGGGGACGCTGGAGCCGATGTGGATTGAAGTCTTCTGCCACCTTCTGCCTTGCTTCTACAATCACCTCCCCAAATGGCCTCTGGGGAGCCTAGGATTTCAGGAGAGTGCCAGGGTCATCTTCCCAACCTGCTGGGCAGATTCGGTCCCCTCTCAACTGAGAAGCCTCCATGGTGCCCCAACATCTAGCTCAGGGCCCACAGGACCTGACCTTGTGTCCCGACTGCCTTCTGTAAGGAATCCACCAGCAACACACAGGGGCTTCTGCAGTATCTCTCCCCAGTCCCAAAGCCTTTAGATATACAAGAGCCACCTCGAATGTCTCTTCCCAATCAGTGGGAACAGAGTCCCCTTCCTGCCGCCACATGGTACACACCCGGCCCCCCAGCACCTTTACACACCCAGTACACACACCACCTGCTTCTGCTTGCCTGTGTCTAATCTGTTTTCTAAGTGTCTAGCATATAAGAAGAGTTCAATAAAGGTTTGCTGAATTAATGAGTGATTGAATGACAGCTGATCATGGAAGATTTTGTAAGGCAGGGGAAACAAAAGGCAGGCCGTCCCAAAACAAGACAGCACCGCTCCGCAATAGCTGACCGCAAGGCAGCGTACTAGGAATCCCCCAAAAGGCTCTCCTCACCGGGCCAGGCTGGAACGCCAAATGGTATGACAGCCACGGTCGTCACAAGGAACAGTGTGTCTGCGCAAGCTTCAGGAGTCCCCTATGGGAATCCCCCTCATCTGCACTGCCCCATGAAGAGAAAAATGTAAATAAGAGAATCATTTAACCTGCCACTGCTCTGCTGCATTAGGCTCTTTTGAATCTCTTAATAATTATAGTCAGAACAAAGAGGAAGACAGGACTCATTAAGAACAACGAGCCTGGTGACAGGAGAGGCAGAGACCACGAGCATCACGCGCAGGGCACACAGCCCCTCCCACAGTGGGGAGGATGCTAATTTCGTCTCTGGCAGGAAAGGTGTGGCCCCTAGAAAGGGCCCCTGAGAGGGAGTCAGCGCTCATTCCATCCTCTTCCCTGGAGATTCCAGGGCATGACATTGACATGAAAGGAAAGAACGTCTCCAAACTTGGCTGATGGAATTAAGCCCCATAAAAGAATTCTAAAAATAAGATTTTTTGGTGCTGGGGATTACCCAGAGGCACTAAACCTCTGAACATCCCCAGCCTGTTATTTGAGTCACCTGAGGCTGACCTTGAACTTGCAATCCTCCTGCCTCTGCCTCCCAAGGTGCTGGGTTACAGCGTGGGCCAACACACAGCTTGTCTTTAGAAAGTTCACTAAAGCTTTTCTAACCCAGCATGACTAGCAGTCTATTCCCATATCCATGCTAATCCCACTATTAATGGTACAGGGTGCCCACTTCCAAGACGACACTCAGTGGGGCCTCTAGGAGACAGGGACGTAGGCTCTCTAGAACTCCACTCCTGCCTCCCCAGCCTCACCACTTACTCTCTTCCATATTCCATATTACCAACAAAAGCCAATAGGGGACTGGAGAAAGGACAACATGTGGTCCATGGCAACAGACATCAATCACCACCAGGTCTTCGGTTTGATTCCTTCATTACTTCTGCAGCCTTGTTTTCTCTCCCTCTAAGCAATGAGCTTATTAAGACGGCCATCTCTACCCTTCCCAGGCCCGCCGTCACCCATGGGTGATGGACTGAGCGAGCTCCCCATGCTCACCGTGAGGTCTGGGGCTCTGACAAGCTCTATTTGATTTGGAATCAGCACCAAAATAAGACAAATAGAAGTCAGAATGCAGGTCTCAGAATGGTCCCCCAATTCCTGTCAGCACGGCCTGAAAAGGCTTCACAGCAGGCAAAGGCTCAACTGAGGACACGCGTCATCAGCTGTCCCTGTCAAATTAGGAAACATTCACAAAATGGGACACGGTTCAACTATTCAAATATGACAGGCAGGCAGGTATGTGACACAGCGACAAACCACCACAATCCAGCAGTTTCAGGAATTTTATGCCTCGCGTATGCACATGGAAGACGCGCCTGCTAGGACGTCTGCAGAGGAGGCAGCAAGTGACGTCGTTTCTGGCTAAGGCAAGAGAGGCTCTTAGGTTTACTCGCCTGCCTACTTTTCTGTCGCTATTCCCCAATGGAATTAGAAATACTCTGATGCAAAACTTAGACACCTTTTTAAATTAAAACTAAAGGAAAATTATTAAAGTAGTACATTACAGGGATTATCAACATAACCACTCTGATTCAAAATATGAAATTCAATAAGGTCAAGAAATTACATATTAAAATACACCATCTAATCTGGCCAATTTCCAGAGCCATGAAAGTATCACATACTATGTCCATCATTTGGAGTTCATTAAGCCAGATCTGGTAAACACACCTGATCTAACAAAACATGTTTGTTTTGGTACAGGAGATTAAACCCAGAGGCACTTAAACACTGAGCAACATCCCCAGCCCTTTCTGAGACAGGGTCTCACTAGGTTGCTGAGGCTAGCCTTGAACTTGCAATCCTCCTGCCTCAGCCTCCCTAGTTACTGGGATTAGAGTTGTGCACCACCATGCCCAGCTCCAAAACATTTAAAACTAGAATGACTCATTTTTAAGACCTCAGATGTAAAAACTATAGGAGAAAAAGAGTGTAATAAGAGTATTGTAGACCTGCTTTAAAAAAAAAGTATTGGGCTGGGATTGTGGCTCAGCGGTAGAGCGCTTGCCTCACATGCGTGAGGTGCTGGGTTCGATCCCCAGCACCATGTAAAAAATAGAGATTGTGTCCATCTACTATTTAAAAATAAAGTATTGCCCAATTCAAAAAAAAGGAGTAAATTTCCAATACTCAGAACATTTTTCTGAAATTGTTTTACTCCTCTATTAAGTTTCTTATTTAGACCTCTATTGCATTTGACATCTCAAGGAAGTAAATTAATAGTTCTTTGTGTACAATCTTCAAACCTCAAAGCAAGGTGCTTGGTAAGATTTTCTCTGTTTTTTCTTTTTTTTTTTTTTTAAATATTTTTAGTTGTAGATGGAAACAACATCTTTATTTTTACATGGTGCTAGGAATTGAACCCAGTGCCTCACACATGCTAGGCAAGTGCTCTACCACTGAGCCACAACCCCAGCCCCTCTTTGTTCTCTTTTTAAACATCTTAAAAATTTTAATAGTACCACTCACAGTAATTCCAGACACCCAAATAACTTTCCTAAGGAGAAGTAATCAACAGTTATGTCATGGGTGCCCTTTCAAAGCATCTGGCTCCAAATGCATTAAACAGATGCATGACTCCAGTCACAAAATAGTCTAATCACATCACAACAGAGCTTTAATTACTGCGCTGAGCTCCTCCTGCTAATGATCCCCCTGACCCTTCGAAGATTCCTTGAGCTCGCACTGCCCACTCACTCTGCATTCCTGACAGCACAACCTACCAGCCGCCCCCCCCCTTCCTTCCATGGCCATCCCAGCAGAAGATGCCACCCCCACTGCCCCATTTCACCATCACTAGGAAGCAGAGTCCCTCCACAGGAGCTCTATAAAGATCAGCACCATGACTGTTGGCCAAGTCCCTCGCTGCCCTCCTTTTTAGAGGCCGGGTGATCCACAGCATCTCCAGGGACTATCAACATACCTATGGTGTCCAACAAACCTCAGCTTAAGGAAGGGAAATGGATCCTTAACACCTGGCCCAGTGTCACCTAGTGAGGTAGAGCAACAACCAGGTGGGGTGTCAGAGCCAGGTGAGAGGAGCTGTGGTCTAAATGGGGGAGGGGAGCGGTTGCAGAAGAGGCAGGAGGGGGGTTGTTCTAAAAAGCAGGGTGAGAGCTGGGCGTGGTGGTGCAACCCTGTAATCCCAGCACTCAGGGAGGCTCAGACAGGAGAATCGAGTTCAAAGCCAGCCTCAGCAATGGCGAGGCACTAAGCAACTCAGTGAGACCCTGTCTCTACATAAAACACAAAATAGGGCTGGGGATGTGGCTCAGTGGTCAAGTGCCCCTGGGTTCAATCTCCAGTACCAAAATATAAATAAAATAAAAGCAGGGTGAGCTAACACATGAACACCAAGGACAACCAGGCCAGGTTTCTCAGTGTTGAATAAGAAAGCTGTAGACCTTCAGTGTCAAAGTGAAATTGGAAGACAGGGTGCTCTGAATCTGAGTGTTCACAGAGCTCTAGACGCACACCTAGATACACTCAATGTCTATGTGCATGTGTCCACACAGGTGTGCACACACCACCTGAGCCCAGAGTGCCCAGGAGAAACAGCACTGGGTTAAGCTTCTAAGACACTCAAGGCCCACTCTAGGACACCCTCGCTTCTAAGCACCAGTTGCCAGTAAAACCAAGCAGGGCAACTTTGAGAAATGGCCCGCTGGGGACAGAGGGTGAGCAAACACAAGATTGGCCTGGGACACACATGCTGCAGGCAGGGCTGGAAGGACGACAGGGACATGTCACAAGGACAAGATGGCCAGCCAAAAGAGGTCCCCTGAAGAGAGATGGGATGGTCCCAACGTCAAAGCAATGACAGTGACAGATCACAACCCTCTGCATAAAACAGGAAATGAGCAGAGATCAACACAAAGGCCCTTCCAACTTGTGGCTCAGGTCTTGCAAAGGATGAAATGAGCAACTTCACTCGGAGGCTCGTCACAGATCCACCCTAACAGAATGACCAGCAAGAACGCCATCCACAAAGGGGACTGAGGAACCAATGGCAAGAAGAAAGAATCACGTTTAACTTCAGTATTCCTGCCCAAAATGCAAAGCCTGAATCCAACTACACAGAACGCGATCCAAATTGAGGGGCATTCTACAAAATATCTGGCCTGTCACCTTCAAATTTCAAAGCCATCAAAAAAATATAGCCCAAAGACCTGTTCCACACCAAGCTGGCAACATAGGACGACAGAAGGCAAGGCCCATCCTGAACGGGTCCCTGGACATCAAGAAACAGCAGCAGCACTGGGAAGGGAGAACGTCTCACTCCTGTGAGGGTCCCATCGGAGCACCCCACACCCACGAAGGGAGCACAACACTGTACTGGAAACAATGGGACAAGAGGCAGGGGAGTGCTGGGAGGGGCACTGGCCAAGCTGTGTTGTCACACCCTCTGCACGTTCAACGTGTAATCATCCCACCATTGGCACACCTGTAACGCACTGATGAAAAAACATCAGAAGAGAACAAAGAAAGGGCAGATCAGTTCAGAAAAGTTCCCTGTGATGTACTTAAATCCCTTGTTACAAGAAAGGATTAAATAAATACTGAACTTCAATTCAAGGTTTCCACAAATACGCAACATCGAAGACTCCGCTCTCTAGCCAGGCGCAGTGGGCAGGCCTGTAATCCCAGCACTTTGGGAGGCTGAGACAGGAGAATCACGAGTTCAAAGCCAGCCTCAGCAACAGCAAGGTACTAAGCAACCCAGTGAGACCCTGTCTCTACATCAAACACAAAATAGGGCTGGGGATGTGGCTCAGTGGTCAAGTTTAAGGGGGGGGGGGGGGGAGGACTCCGTTCCCCATCTAGCCTCTCAGTGTCCTCCAGAGACTCCTCCAGCTATCCATCCATCCTGAATACTCAACCAGAGGCGTTTTACCACCGAGCTACACCCCCAGCCTTTTCCTTAGTTTCTGGGACAGGGTCTCTCATTATGCTTCCCAGGCTGGCCTGGGACCTGCACTGCTCCTGCCTCAGCCACCCCAGTGGCTGGGATTACAAGAGTGGGCATCATGCCTGGCTCCCTGACAATCTGTTATCCTTTCCTCAACTCTTAGAGAGCTTAGCTCCATTTAAACCCAGACCTACCTATCCTTCCTTCAAGACTGATCCTGACCTTACCCTCTGTGGGTGGGTCCTGTTCACGTACATGGATGGGCATTTCCCCTGTTACCAACACTTAAAAAGTACTACCACCACTTTTCACAACCTAACACAGGCTAGGAGAACAGTAAGCCCTCAGCATGGCATACTCACAGGCCCAAGGATGAGGACAGGGACTTCAGACCCACCCAAGACAATCTCCAATGGTGGGGTAGGGGGTCCACACAATGAAACAAAAAGAAAAGTTAACAGTGTGTGTGTCAAGCTGGTGGCAGGAAAGGAAGCTTCAAAGGATGGTCAGGATTAATTAAAGCTATACTGTGGCCAGGCATGTGCACAGCTATAATCCCAGCAGCTCAGGAGGCTGAGGCAGGAGGATCAAGTTCAAGAGAGCCTCAGCAACTTTGCGAGACCCCATCTCAAAAATAAAAAGTAAATGAGGGCATTGTTCCATGACAAAAGGCCCCTAGGCTTAATCTCTAGTACCAAAAACCAAAAATCAAACCAAAAACCCTACGAAGAGGGCAGCCATGCATTGAGAACCCCTCCTGGTGGGGGGGTTGCTCTCAAAACAGGAGAAACAAAGACTCAACAAAACAGCTGGCCCAAAAAGACAGACAGCGCCTTCTCCGTAGGATTACTCACTTAAAACTGTTCCCCAACCATCCAGGCTGGGGAATGAAGGGTAAAAGGATTGGAGAGGAGGGCCAGGCCTGTGCACCAGGCCGTCCCTCTTCCTCCCGACAGGCAGCTCTCTGCAAGCAGAACGGCAACGTGGGCTCACCTCGAAGGCAGAGAAAGGTAAGGAAGTCTTCCGTCTTAGGCTTCCTTTTGGAGAGGTCAGAAATCTGAGTAGCTGGCGGGGGTAGCAAAGGCTCCACTACCTTCACTGGAGTTGTGCTGGGGCTATTCGGCTGGGATTGAGCAAACTTCCTTTGTGCTTGCAGCCTGGGCCTGCAAAGGCAAGGAGAGAAGTTGAGACTCAGGAGGCAGACACTGGAGGACTCAGACCCACATGCAGCAATACAATCAAGACACACCAAGGAAAAGGGTCGCTGTTCAGCAAGCCCTTTCTTTCTAATTAAGGCTCTATTTCTCACTCTCTCATAAACCACACGGGCCTGCTTTAAAGCTCCATAAATTTGTGAAAGGGCTGTGTTTAACCTGTGGACCTAGAGTACGTGCCCTGAGTGCCGTGTGTAAGCATATGCGGGTGCCAACTACACGTGTGCACTTCTAAAACCAGCATGTGGAGGCTGAGGGGCCGGGAATGACAGGTTCCACATGTGTACCTGGGCCAGCAGTGAGGAGGAAGTGCAGGCTCTGCTCATTCGGAACAGCCAAAGCTTTCACCGACCCAACACCCAAGTCCCTGACCGGGTCCCGACTCAGTCCACCTCTACCTGCTTATCCTCCCCTCTCCCAGTCTAACCTGAATCACAAACTCTCCCCTACACCTACCTTCTGAAGTCAGCCAGACCTGCACACCTGAATCACAAGTGCCGTTAAGATGCAGGGGGCATGTCGTCTTAGTGTACCCAACCTCAGGAAATCACCGTTTCCCCCTCAGCCAGCAGGTTCAAACCCCAACTCCTTAATCAGGCATTCACAAAAACAGACCTTGTTCCCCACTCAGATCCCACCACGGAGTCGCACTCCTCCCTCGGGCACCCACAGAGCACGACATGAA
Source organism: Geosciurus inauris (assembly GCA_004024805.1). Lineage (NCBI taxonomy): Eukaryota > Metazoa > Chordata > Mammalia > Rodentia > Sciuridae > Geosciurus > Geosciurus inauris. Next base: position 191,906 of record PVHX01000508.1, read on the forward strand.
GCACTTCCTTCCCTGGACCTGAAGGGCCTTAGAGAGGCACATGGGCCCTTGTGAATCCTCATTTTCTGTGCTTCTTCCTGGACACCATAGCCCAGAGTGGACCTCCCTTTCTGCACACAAATACACTCATATTTAACGTTACGTAAGAACTGATCGGAAACGAATCACTGGTGTGATACTAGCTCTTCCTTCACTGCAAAAATCAACACTTCACAGGGCAGCAGCATCTCTGAGAATACACTCTGCCCTGCTCCAGGATAGCATCTGAGCCTTCTCACAGGCCCTGGAGGGCAGGACACAGCAGAAAGAGCCAGGCAGCGGCTCCGCAGCACAGGGCCCAGGGTGAGAATCCTAAAATACCAAGGGACTCAGATCAATGAGGTAAACAGGTCAGGTCATTAATGCTACGTGAATAAATCTCCCCTTGCAGTCTTATTGTTGGGAGCCCATCATATAAAACAGTAATGAGCACAGTATATAAAAACAGCAAGCACATTAAATTTCTGAAGCTCAAAACCCGTGACATTTATAAATAACATTCCATTGTTAAAATACAGCAAAACGGTTTTTCACTTTAATACGTTTAGATTTTAACTTCATAAATTCACCACCCCCAAAAAACATCCAGCGCAACATGTCAGGAGGTATTTGTACTCCTTGCCCTAACAGAAACACTGTTTCCCTTAAACTTCACTTCCTTGTCCTACTCCTCTTCCCTGACCACCACCTAGATCATGCTCCTAGCGCTGAGGGACACTGGGCCACAAGGCGTGACTCCTTCAGCTGCGTGGAGGGCAACCTACAGCCTTCAGAAGATACCACCACTGGTGGAAGAGCGCCACAGGGCTGCAAAGGTCAGCAGGAGGCAGTCCCACTCACAAGGACGACAGCTAACTGCTGCACAAATCCTCTGTGTTGTAGAAGGAAAGAGAGCAACCCCACAGAGCACCTTTGCCATCAGCTGCCTGCCCATAACCTGGGGAGCTAACCAGAGGTGGCACCATTACAGTGACTGGGGACGTTGAAGTCCAGGCACAGCGGGTGGAGGATGTGTACAACAGACAACGTCAGAGCGCACAGCACCGTGACCCATCTGGGATGAACAGCTCTGTGCTGGAGCGTGTAAAGGGGGAAAGGAGCCTAACTATTGCAAATGGATGTGTTTATTGTATTCTTTTTTTTTGGGGGGGGGGGGGGTTTACTGGGGATTGGACTCAAGGGCACTTGACCACTGAGCCACATGCCCAGCCCTATTGTGTGTTCTATGTAGAAACAGGGTCTGAGTTGCTTAGTTCCTTGCCGTTGCGGAGGCTGGCTTTGAACTCTCGATTCTCCCGTCTCGGCCTCCCAAAGTGCTTGGATTACAGGTGTGCACCACCGCGCCCGGCTGGTTTTGTTTTCTGTATAAATGTTGTTATTTGTTCTAATTACACGTGACAGTAGAATGCATTTATGCACTTTGATATATCATATGTAAATGGGTTATTTCCCATTTTTCTGATTGTACATGTTGTAGAATCACATCAGTCGAGCAGTCATGCATATACATAAGGTAATAATGTCTGTTACATTCTACTACCCTTCCTATCATACCCCCCATCCTCTCCCTTCACTACCTGCTAAATAATCTAGAGTAAATCTATTTTTCCTTAGCCCCCAACCCTCATTGTGAATTAGCATACGCATATCAGAAAACATTCAGCCTCTGGTTTTTGGGGATTGGCTTATTTTGCTTAGCATGATATTCTCCAGCTCCTTCCATTTACTGGCAAATGCCATAATTTCATTCTTCCTTAAAGCTAAGTAATATTCCATCAAATACATACCACTTTTTCTTTGCCCATTCACCTAGGTTGGTTCCATAGTTTAGCCATTATGAACTGAGCTGCTAGAAACATTGACTGTGGGCCACGTGACTGTAGTATGCCGATTATAAGTCCTTTGGGCATAAACCGAGGAGCGGGATAGCTGGGTCAAGTGGTGGATACATGTTTTTTTTTGTTGTTGTTGTTTTTTAATTTTTTTAGTTGTAGATGGACACAATACCTTTATTATTATTTTTATGTGGTGCTGAGGACTGAACCCCAGGCATCGCACATGCTAGGCAGGTGCTCTACCACTGAGCCACAACCCCAGCCCGGATACATGCTTTTTAACACGAGAATTAAAGCAGAGAAAATATAAGCCTAAATTCTTTGTGACATTCAATAGATAAAGTCATTTGATGAAAGCGGTTTAAGTTTCTAAAGCCTCACTCCCCAATTTCTGAATTTAATTTACTGGCAGTTGGCTGGAACCCAGCCTTGAGCAACCCCGACCAGAGGAAAGTTGAATACCACAGTCGCCAAGCCCCCACAGTGCCTGGGGAGAGCACCGATGAACTCCCTTGCCTCCTACACACCTGCACTTTCCCACCACCCTTCCACTTGTTGAAAAAAATTGGTTTTGTCCCTAATTTAGAAAAACGCCTCTATTTTTGTTCTACTAAACTGAGGGGCAAAGGGTGACACGCCTTGGAATTTAACTCGGGCACTTGACCACTAAGCTACCCAAACCGTTTTTATCTTTTGTTTTTGAGACAGGGTCTCAGTTGCTTAGGGTTTTGCTAAATTGAGGCTGGCCTTGAATTCGTGATCCCGCTGCCTCAGCCCCCAAGCTGCTGGACTTACAGATGTGCACTTCAGCTCTTAGCTCTACTGGCATTTTTAATCCGTAATTCCATAATCTAAATGGACACCATTCACATTGAGCAATGCAGGAATTTTATAGATAAAAATCCTGTTTTCGTGCAGGCAGCATAACTGTTTCCTGTTTTCAAAAAAAATTAACAAATCCCACCCCACGAGAAGACTGTGCGGACCCAATGGGAAGACGACGCACACACACCAGAATAGGACACAGCATTTCACAATTCCAGAAACCGCTCCTGCGTAGAAGATCATGAACAGTAAGGTGGTAACAAATCCGAAGGTGGCAGTAAACTAAATGACAACTCAAAGCAAGAAGCCCAGCTTGGGATCAAGCCCAAATGACCCAGAGGACACCAGGAACTAGGTGTGTCCAGATGGAGCTTTCCATCCCACAGAGCCCCACAGGGATGGCAGGTGTTGACTTTGCTTTCCTGGCGCCACACAAAGAGCTCCAGTAACACCTCACACAGCCGAATCCTCACAGCAAGCACATCCTAGAATTCCAAGTGGGGTTCAAGGACAGCTGAACTGCTTTGCATGCAAGGAAATCAACATTCACAAGAAAATTTAAAACATGTTTAGGTTAAAAGCTATAACATAGCACCTTTCTGGGAATATGTAAGTAAGTACACCAAAATAACTGCTATTATTTGGGGCTGCTGGGGTGGCTCCATGGTAGAGCATGTGCTCAGCCCTGGGTTCAGGTCCCCAGCACTGCGGTGCCAACCACCCCAACAGCTAGTGTTATTTTGCAAGTTAAATACACAGTGAGAGGCAGCTCATGCACCTGTGAGTTCAGCCTGCACCAGTCTGTTTTGTTCATGGTGGCCTCCCAGGCTCCCTCCACTCCACCCTGCCTCAATGATGCATTTAGAAGCTTCTTGAGCAGCCTGCCACCGGGCGCCTCACCAAAGGATGGCACTGCTTCTCCAGGGTTCCTCCGGGGTCCCCCACCATGTAGCCAGCTCACAGCTATCTATGTGCTCCATCTCCAGGGCAGCCCAACTGCAGCACAACAGCAATTTCTAGGTTAATTAAATTCTACGTCCGTCCAGGATTCCTGACGGTTTACCAACCCAAGGAGGAGGCAGCACACATTCACGGGTGCGAGGAAAGCAGGAGCCGGGGAGACCGAGCTGTCTAAAGTCAGTGCACAGCTGGTCCCTTGCTGAGGGACGAGTATGCCAAAACATCATTTTCTTAACTCAATTTTCCAATATTAAACACATAAGCTGGTAAATCCAATTATTTAGATTACATCCCAATTCTAAACAAAGGGTAGGGAACGGGTGGGGAGGAAGGGTCTGTTCATTCACGAAATAAGACACTGTGCGTCTGGCAAATGCAAAGCAACCGTCATGGCTGTGCTCTTTGTGGCCGTGTGGGAGCGGCCCTGAGGCTCTGCCAACTTGCTGAAAGGCCTATTCAAAAACATGTCCTGTGTTTCCATCCCCCAAATAATTACCCACTCTATTCCACCCCCAGACACACACTCCACAAACCTGGCAGCTACTCAAAGAAACAAGAACGTGCCCGTGTGTGCGCCGGGAGTTGCAGGGGGCCAGCGGGGGTATCCTCTACCCAGGGCAAGCTGCCCACCAAATTCAAATGCAAGTGCAGTTGCGGGCAAACCACACAGGACGGCTGTAAACATCCTGAACAGCAAAGAGAAAATAAACACATCCTCAAATGAACCCGGGAGCTCGCAGAGACCAGCCCGTTCCAACTGCAAGGGGGACCCTCACTTGCTACAGCCTCTGTCCTTCCAGGCACGGCCCCACCCACTCCATCATCACAATCCACAAATGCCCATCAGGCTACAGGACATCACACAATAACAGAAGGTGAAGTCAGCTGTTGGCTTCAGGAGAGGGGTTTTGCTGTGGCATTTGAGATCTAGCAACACTGCTTCACAGGCCTTTTTCTTTTTTGCTTAACATACACAAATGGAATATAGTTTGTTTATGCTAAAAACCACAGGATATTAAATATTTGCAACACTTGTCTTAATTAAGTTACACAGGGAGCTGTTTAGAGTAGAAGTTTCCCATTGCCGGATTCACCTAAAGGCCTTTTTCGGTGGTTGAGTCGCTCCTGAAGGATCCTTGAGAGGTCTGGTCTGGTCAAGAAAACAGCAGGGGTATCACAGGCCCGGGGAAACTGACCTCCCATCTATGGCCAAGGGGGGGCCTTGATTTCCTCAAACTATTACAAATAATAAAAAGAACAGCAAAACGGGGATAAATAAGGCTCTGCCTAGCTCTAACTTTGTGATCTTTGACCTGTGTGATACACAGGGGTTCCTGAATCAAGTCGTTCCTGCAGTCATTCCTTTGATCCGAGTCCACAGCTCTAGGTGGAAAGTACTGATCTTCTACAGGCACCCACTGGGAATCAGAATCTAAACCTCCAAACTGCCTATCTGGCTAAGTTAAAGATCCCTACACCAATTTCCTAAACAGTGACAGGTAAAACAGCAAAATATGCTAACATTTAGATTTAAGAATACTGCCTAGCACTTTAGAAGCCTGAAGAGGTGGTGAAAATTAGTGTATTTTTAGAAAAACATCACCATCCCATAAGTCCCTCTGTAATTACCTTAAACTAGTGCAGGGTAGCAGTGCTATCTGTACTCTGTTTCCTAATACAAACTCTGCCATGAGGAAGAGCTCACTTGCCCACACAGGTAGCTTCCTTCAGAACACACACGTCCTTAGGAATATCAACCCCAACCACTCAGTTCTACCAAGACACTGGCCCAAGGAGAAGGCAAGCAACATGATACCCAAATACCACCCCCCATCCAGGAAGACGCTCCCACCCGGACCAACACTTCACTTGTCCAGAACATCTGGGGAGAGAAAGGAGAGCTTTCCTCTTCTTTATATATAGGAAAGGAATAGGAGAAGGAAAGAGAATAAGTTAACACAACTGAACACAGCAGGGAGGAACAACCCCCACACACACAAACACCCCTTGATGCACACAAACCTCAGGCCAGTTGATGACATCCCACACAAACTTTGAGAAGTCAAAATGCTGTATGGCTTTTGAGTCAATTAACAAAATTGTCTAATTATGTTGCTTGAAATCTTCGCAGCATCCTGAAATGTCAAAGACTGCCTGGAAATCACAAATGTCTTGATCAAGGAAACATTTGACATGGAGTTCTTTTGTGTTCTAGAAAACAACCATGTCAAACTGGAGAGGGATCATCGTTAATCAACAATTAAAGTGGCAACAAAGACCTTTTATTCCTTCAGTCACAAGTGTCACCTATATGTCAGTCTCAGTTTACCCCGGAGGCGAAGCTGCCTGTCCCGCAGCCCTGAGCAGCACGACCCACTGCGTTCTCATTGGGGATCCAATGCAAGCCCACAGGAGCCAGGGGGGTCACAAATGCTCTTCTCAACACACACTGCTAAGCAAGCACACTATAGCTCAAAGCAAAAGGGAGCAAATGGGGACAACACAAGCCCCACGTGCCATCATTTGAAGAGCTGAGCCAGGAGCTGGCCAAAGAACCCCCCAATACATTTACAACGTGTGAACAAATTATCCAAAGTACATTCAGTTTTAAAAGCTTAGAAGTGTTGGTTAAAATGTTTATTTGCCTTTCTGCTCACTCTCAAGGTAAGATTGCCAATTTAGTTTTTAAAATATCATTTCAACAAAAACCCTAGCAATTTTTCAGTTTTAGATTACTCAATACCCAACCACAAACTGCCAAAAATCTCCTGGCAAAGAGAATAGTTGGGAAGGCAGAGTGAATGACCCGGGAGGTGAGAATCACGTTTCAAGAACAAAAAGAAAAACCCCAAGAAACGGCTTTCTACACAACGCTCCCAGGCCGTGGGATCCTCCTCAGAGCACAAGCGGGAAATGGGTCCTGCAGAGACTGCCCACCAGGTACACTCGAGAGAGACTCGTGTGGACACCGGGATTCCACAAGGGACACGGGTGGCACTTGGCCGGCAAGTGAGGCCCTGGAATCCATCCCAGGACCCACAAAACATAAAACCAAGTCCACTAAGCGCACGCAGACCCAGGCACGAAAGGCGGCACTCAGGAGTCCCAGGGACAAGCAGGGCAGCCTCTCGCCCTTTCAGCTGACAAAGGAGATCTGCTTTACTTAACAGCAAAGGGATCCCAGACCATTTCCCAGCCGACTGGAAATCTGGCCAGGTACTCAACTAGCACCAATAGATGGCAATAGCGAGTCTTTAGACCCCAGCTCTCTGGTATCACCCCTTGGGAAAGAAGGGAGAATTCTGAATTACGACAAGCACAGCCATTGGCCAGTTTTTAGAACCTACACTAACATCTGGGGCCGGCTAGGAATCCAGTCGCTATTCACAAGTAGTGATACACAGTTGCAATCTTACATTCACCAACCCGCTACACACCTTTTACTGCTATGAGAAATATACAGGAGCTCACAATGTGCCCAGAGCTGACCCTCAACACACAGGACTGTTCTAACAGGCATCAAAAAGGTGTACTTACCACCAAGAAAAGAAAAACTGAAGGAGGCCACAGGGCGCCAATGTGTTCCTTCAGGAATACGCCCCAAAGTGTTTATTTTGGACTCTGACAAATGTACTTAGCAAGCTGAACAATATTTGTAATTTTCAAAGTATGAGGTATTACCTAAACCTCCACCAACCAAAATTTTGTTCTATGATAAAGAGATTCACTACAATTCATGCACCATCTCTTCCCTGAACGTCTGTAAAAGAGGTATGAAGGTTTGCAGGCAATTGCCTGAAGAGGAGGAAACGTTATAACTGAAGAATCTGCTCAGAGCTAATGAAGGTAATACAATTCTCCTCCACCTCTCAGTTGTGTGTGCTCTGTGGTTCTGGAGTAGCAGCACTGTCTCCCACCGGAAAACAGGAGCTCAGATATTGCAGACCTGGCACGTCTGCTCAGGATCCGTGTCTCTGGCAGCTGCGGTCACTGTTTTAATATACACACCAATGGGGGGGGGGGGGCCCGCGGGCAGCCACCGCTGTGGATTTAACCCAAGGACACTAGCACTGACCTGCATCCCCAGCTCTTTTGGGTTTCTAAGGGTCTCCTAAAGTTGCTGAAGTTGGGCTCCAAACTTGCAATCCTCCTACCTCAGCCTCCCAAATTGCTAGGATTATACGCGCACACCATCACACCTGGCTGGTGTGCGAATTTAAATAAAAACCAAAAAAGCTTGATTCTATGTAGGCAGTAGAGAGTCCAGAAATGGATATCACCTTCCTTCCTAAGTGTTCCCAGGATATCCTCTACAAAACACCTTGAACATCTACCAACATGCAAAGCTGCACAGGGTAGTACACGTGCTTCAGCCCAGAAAGCAGAAACCTAATGATGTCACTAAATCGGACTACAGGACCTGGGAGTGGGGAGAATGGGCAGAAAGGGTTCGGCTCACACCTTCCGGCAATATGTTATCTCGTTTACGTTCTTCGTAGACAGCCAATTTTGATTCCCACCACCACAAACCAAAAAGGTGGTGGTGGGAATCAAAATTCTGCATGATCCTAATAAAATGTGAAAACAACAGTTCCAGCAGGGGAGGGCTGGGGTCCCACGCAGCAGACTCACCACCAAACATAAGGGGTGCCATGGACAGTACCAAAACCTAGCTTCCAACCTAGTTTCCATGAGTCCTTCAAAACCAGGGTAAGACATTGCTGCCTAATGTTCCTATAGACACCTACTGTATGCCCCCATCGGCCACCCAGCCAAAATTGGAACAAAGCAACTTTCCTCCACAGTGTGGAGGAATTTCTATTGAGTAGAAAGGAACACACCGAGGAGAAAAGTCGCTTCGTGGCTATTTTGAAGCAATACGGTACCTACAATCACAAGCCAAACCACCTGGGAAGAGAAAAAGGGTAGTGTTTCCTAAGGGGTACTCCAGGGAAGGGCAGAGGGCAGGGCAGGGCAGAACAGGGGGACTGATGGTGTGGACCAAAGTGAAGGAAGAGGTGAGAGGGAGGGAAAAAAATCTGTCACGCTGTCCAAATTGTAAACAATGATAGGCTGAGTGACTGCAGATCAATGACATCCAGAAGGTACATTCCTCCTCCCTCCACCTTCAGCAAACTGGGCAAACACACGATCGTGTTCCTGAAGACATGGGGGGCAGGAGGAGGGTGCTTGGCTGTTCTGCATGGCAACGACTTCAACTCCACCAGCCTAAACAGACCTGTGTCTGCCTTGATCCAAGAGCCACTCATCTTTGCCTGCGCTGTGGACACATAAAGAATGCTACCCTCCCAGTCAAGCACCAGATCTGGGAAAGGTGGCCCTGGCTCCACCTCCAGCAATTTGTACATGAGCTTACCAAGAGATCACTTCCAACTGGACACTGACAGCTTCCTGCCCCATATCAGAACTGAACTGCCCTCAGAGCAGCTAGCGGCATGCCCCAAGTCCCAGACAACCTGTGGGTTTGGCAAAAGGGCTCACCCAGCGTACTCCTTCACAGGTTGCTCCCACAAGTCTGTCTTTGGTTTCTCAAACCCAGGGACCCCTTCCCACTGAGCTACATCTCTTTGAGACAAGGTCTCACTAGGTTGCCCAGGCTGGTCTCACACTTGGGAGGCTGAGGCAGGAGGATCACGAGAGGCAGGGATCACAGGCATGTGCCACCACTCCTGGCATATCTAGTCTTGGAGGAACACAGAATATGCCACTCTTAACAAAAAAATTCCTTTGCACTAATCACACTTCAGTTCCTGAAATTTCTGACCCACTCCAAAAAAAAAAAAAAAAAGAGTTTGGCACTCCTCAATGCCCTACCTGAGAGCAATGATGGACAGTCACAGAACTATCACAACCCCCACGTACTGGCCTAAGGAACAGTTATCTTTCCCAAAAGTTGTTCCTTTCTCCTGTAGTCTCTCTCTGGCCCTCCCCAGGACCGCAAGGCTACCACTCCCCATCCTCATGAGGATGTCAGGTCCAAGCTAGTCTTCGAGAACCCCTTTATATTCTCTAATCTTTTTTTCCCTGTAATTCTCAGGCCCCTCAACTTTAGAGGATGGAGCAAAAGACTTTTTCCTCTCACATTTTACACAATTCTCAGACTTTGCCCAGGGCTTTCTGAAATGGTGATGCAGAGATTTACAGTTGCTGCTCTGAAGTGTTTTTAATGTTAGAGGGTTCTAAGCCAAAAAAAAATTTTTTTTTGGTACTGGAGATTGAACTCAGGGGCACTCAACCACTGAGCCACACATCCCCAGCCCTATTTTGGGTTTTATGTAGAGACAGGGTCTCACTGAGTTGCTTAGCACCTCGCCCTTGCTGAGGTTGGCTTTGAACTCACTATTCTCCTGTCTCAGCCTCCCTAAGTACTGGGATTACAGGCTTGAGCCACCACGCCCCGCTTTAAGTCAAAAATCTTATACAAACTAGTTTTGCAGGTAGAAACAGGATGTGCTGTTGGAGCTCAGGGTGCCTCCAGATAAGTCACCTCTTCTTGTTCGACATTTCCATAACTATTCCGGGACTGATAAAGGACAGACAGATGTGAGTGGGGGGAACACGAGGTCAAGGAGATAATTCTATAAATGGGCCCGCTGGGCTGACCCCCACATGCTTTCTTTTCCAAGAAGCAATTCACCTGCAGCCCTGCCTGGCTTAAGTGGGCAGGGTATGTCACATTCCTCAGCAAACTACCTGCTATATGCAGGAGAATGTAGGCCTGAAATAATGTGGATACAACACAAGGTTGTTGTTAACACTCACCCCTACACAGACCAGCTTCTGGAGTTCAGGGAGATTAACCGTAAAATCTTTAAGAACAGGTTCCAACAGAACCAGTGAACATGGGCCAAAGTGACCCTAGATTGGTCGTGGTAGTGGGGACTTCAAAGTCTGATGTCATACTGCTATCAAAGTCAAGAGGTGAGCCGGCGTAAGACTCTCTGGAAACTTCTCTGGGATCCCCAAATAAAACTGGGGTGCAGAAGAGGCACACTCCCTCTCTCCTGAGAAGATTCACTCTCTCCCTTTCCACAACCCTTCAATAAATTCATGGCTGTTAAACTGAAGAACATCTGAAATCTTTCTGACCTGATCGCAAAAATCGGGGTTTGAAATAGGGTTTTGCGCTGCCTCGGTGCCCCAAGGCCAGTCCTGTAACAGGATTATAAAAATATCAACCAACCTCAGGAGTCAGGAAGTAGTAAAAATCATAAACATTTCACAGAAGGTAAGGAGAGGAGTGAACAGAAAATTCAAACTTGGGAAACTAAGAAAATGTACCAGTTCCCCATCCAGCTCCTAACAACAAAATGAACCCCAGTCCCTTTCATTTTGAGGTGCTGTGACCTGACTCAGGGCCTCACCAGGGAAGCACCCTACCCTTCAGCTATACCCCAGCCCAAGCCCAATAACTTTCCACTGTGCTCAAGGGCCTCTAGACAGTGTGTGGACCGGAGGATCCTCAGGCGTGGCTGAGGTGGGAATAAAGGGGACAGGAGGAATGGGCAGAAGACGTGCTACCTCCTGATGTAAACAACTGAGCCCTTGGCTTCCATGAAATGCAGCCTCAGGCAACCAACGTGTGACACAAAATGACCGGGGCTCCCAGAAGTCAGCTGTGATTTCCTGAAGCAAATTCCCTATAGGACAGAAATCTGTGTGGAACTCATTCACCATAGGAAGGGGCCACAACGCACTCCTCGGTCACCTTCTGTAAAGTCCTCCTGAAAGCCATCCCGGACCTCAGGCCCCGGCTTCTAGGCTGAACCTACACTCACGAGCTCAGCAGCGCTCAGCAGCACAGCCTCTCGGCAGGCGAGCAGGACAGGGGTGCACAGCATCCGCAGGCCTGCGGGGCTGGGCTTCCCAGGAGAGCTTCAGAAGAGTCCAGAACACTGGGGCCGGAAGAGAAGAAAACACTGAGCACCGAGATAAAGAATCAGACATCACTCAAAGGAGGGACAGGCACTGGAATTTCATTCTTCCATGAACTGAACCCATTCGAAGTGACCATGAAAGCAGAACATACAGGTACAGGGGAAAACTTCCAGCTACCCAAGGTGCAGAACCATCCTGGAAGCAGAAGAGGCCACGGGGGTTTCTGTGACCCCACACTTAACTTAGGACCAGGGCGGGGGACCACAGTCACAGTGGCATGGAGTGAAGTGTGGCATATGGGTCATTTCCAGGAATCTAACAGACTGTGACATTCAGACCTGGCCTATAGGCATCGACAAAAAGAAAAGGAAAAAATTACTGAGGCAGAAATCTAAGGAAGTGGGAACCCCACACACCAAGTAGAGGAAAATGGGGCCATTCTGCAATTCCACCCCAACAAATATGACCTGGAGTTCCCAGCACTAGGAGTGGGGAAAGTGATGCCGGGCTCCTCAACCAAAGCCCTAAAGTGGGACCTTTTCTACATTCAGAATTCCTAAGGGGCTGGACATCTGGTCCATGTGAGGATTTGGAATACAAAACCACACCTTGAGCCCTGGACTTAGTTTAAATAATACTGGATAGATAATGTCCTAAGGTCCCTGGCAAAGCAAACCAGACTCTGAGGCCAGGACAGCCCCTGCATCTCAGGTCTCACATGCATCCCCCAAAACAGCTTTCATAGGGTAGAAGTGGCCATCCCACTGTCCATCGTGGGAAGGACAGCACCATGAGTACTACACAGCGGTCAACAGACCATGATCGATGAAAACCAAGTTTGAGAACATTTGCAGAAAGCTTAAGCTCCAAGAGTGAACACTGAAACTAACATTTGAATACAACCTAATATTTGGGGGTGGGGTGGACAGACAAAACTTATGGAAATCAAAAATAAATTAACCAGGCGTGAGGATCTCTTGAAAAATAAGGAAAAAATTAAGAGGATCTCTTGAGCCCAGCAGTTCAGAGCCGCCTGGGCAACAGAGCAGAACCCTTCTCAAAAGTAAAAATCAAATAAAAGTAACCTAGCCAGAATTAAAGCTTTTACTTGGGGGTAACCACAACCATTTTTCCACCAAAACAAACCAAGTCTGTTTATAAAGTACAGAATTTTCTTTTTAAATGAATGACAGACCACTTGATTGCAAAGTCAAGTCCCAGGAGCATTGGGCTCTCCCTAGGTCCTAGATACTGCAGGTGGAGACACACCGCCATACACCTGAGAATCTTCTCATTACTGAGTGCACAGGGAACAGTAGCTAAGGAAGGATATTTGACCGAGTAGAATTAAGCTACTACAGATACTATCGGAGAATACACAATAACCTTCTGAAAACATCTGAACTGACAATCCTGGGAATCACATAATGGAATTCTGAAGCTCATACTTGGATAGATGAATGGATTTGCTTCCTGTTGTGCCCAGGGGAGAGAACAGTCTCTGTCACCATGACAATGGTAACCAATGCATTCCCTTCCTCACTTCACAGTGGTTAAAATAAACACAGATCAGAGGTGACCTTATCTGCCCTTGCAATAATTTTCTGAAAATCTCTCTCCCCATCAACTCCTCTACAAACTGGCTCCATCCCAATCTCTGTACAACGTTCACTGAAAGATTCCCTCACCCCTAAATAATCCCACAGGCTAAAAACACAACAAATTCCATTTTAAAACAGAGGTCAGGGAGAAAACCCTGATGGGTGGTGTGGAATTGCCCATCGTGGAAAACATGACCAGAAGTGAGATTTTGAGCACAAAGGACAGGTGTAGCGCTACTTAGTGTCATCTCCCTCTCTGATCTACAACAAAACTCACTTTGTTTTAAAAAAGCAAAACCTGTGAGGATCACCAAGGAAGTTGAAGACAGGTTGTGGAGGTGTATGTGCTTTGTGAGATTTCCCCGCCAGGGTAGAAATTAAATTAGGCTTGTGCAAGTTAAAATCCGTGAACCTAGGAAAAGAACAAGCGCAGTGGTAAACACGTATAAATATTCTTAGCCCCACTCTACCCCCACAGTGCAGATGGACAGAGGAACAGACACACACACGGACCCACTGGCAAGAGCTATGGCAAGACTCAAGGCAGGAAAAAAAAAATTTAAGTACGATAGATATTGTATTCTTGTCCACCTCCTAGCCAGAATGTCACCCATGAATACTAAGCAGAAGATAAAAGAAGTACAAGCAAAGCATAATGTACTGTAACCCACAAGGAGCTGGGAATACTCGTACAAAGAGGAAATTCGAAGGCAATCCACAACTAAACTACACCGTGCCTCACAAGTGGTTCATGGCAGAAAAACCTTTTCACATGACACCAAACTCGCAGGCAGGGCGCTGAGGGCAGGGGCTGGGAAGAGGTGCACAGCTGACCACTGGTCTGCACAGATGAGCGGCAAGGGGAGGAAGGCTGCAGCCTCACTGCCTCTACACAAGCAGGTGAATGGGCTGAGGAAGGAAACCCTTGGCCACATGCAAAGAAAATGGTCCCCGAAGGACAATGGAGGGGACCGAGCCCAAGAATCCTAACCAGCGACAGCCACTGTGCACTCACAGCGACCACGCAGAGAATGGGCACTGTGTAGTTGTAATCTATTGCTCAGTGCCATAAATGATATGTAGTATTTCATCCCCAAAGGGCCATTCTCCACCTGGTGGCATCAGAATCACTTGGGAATTATTAGGAATGCAGAATCTGGGCCCACCTCAGTGTGACTGAATCCACTCTCTCGAGGCTGGACCCAGCACAGCAGCACCTTGGCAAGCCCTCCGGGTTATCCTGACACAGGCTCCCATCTGAGAACTGCTGGACTGAACTGGCCCAATGTGGTACCATGGCTGCCGCTGAGTGCAAAAAGAAACAGGGGCTTGAAGACTAAGGGCCACTGACTGAGCTGCACAGATGTAAACCGAGCACCACCTTTAATCCAAAACCTGTGCCCACACTGGTGCCGTATGGACTACAGGTCGTAGCTTACTAAAAACAGGTGGGTGGGCCCTGTTCAGCAGGGCCAGCCTCTTCACCTTGCCCCAACTGCCCATGCGCAGCTGCAAGCTGGTTTTACTGAACAAGACAAGACTCTCCATCTGGTATGCCTTCCTTGACCACCAGTTCACACGATTTCAACAGAGCTAAATAGACTGCTTCGCGGTTCTGACCCAAAGTTCCCAGTTAAAGGGTCAGCATTGGAAATAAAACCTCCGTGGAAATCCATAGGTCAATATCCAGCTGATATTTGCAAGACTCTTGTATGTTAATATTTATTTTTAGTTGACACATAGTAATTGTACACATGTATGAAGCACCACCTGACATTTCACACATTTACATAACATGCCCAATACATGTACACAATCGGATCAGGATACAGGTGCGTCTATTTCCGGCATTTATCATTCTGTGATGAGAACGTTCAAATCCCTCTACCCATTTTAAGATATTCAATTAATTGTCAACTATTTTCTTCTTGTGCTTCAGAGAGGACTTGGTTTCTCCTGTCCAGCTGTATCCCTTTCTTACATTTAAGTTGCCTCACTCACTAAAAAGGAAAATATAGGTGCTCTACAATTGTTAAGTTTAACAATCTTAAATGCTTCCTTTGTATTAGAAATATGCAATGTTAAGAGCAAACAGGAAAGGGCTCAGATGGACCACTGGAAGGAGGACAAGGGGGCAGATATTTAGACCCCCAAATAAGGGCAGATGTTTACCACATCAACGCAAATCGCCAAAAAAAAAAAACCTAAACGAACATGTAAAAGCTGTTGTTACACAAAAGACGTTTGACAAGAGCAAAACAAAAGTGCCAGCCTTGGTTAGGTCTTCAAGGTGTGCTGGCAGGGTGCCCCATGACCTCTGGTAAAAAGATGAAGTCTGACACCCCTCCTGCTGGGACTTCTTCGGATCTCCCCGCCCTCTCAGTAGGGGGCATCTTTGGGTACATGTGTGGGTTTGTGGGTTTCAGCTGCTGCGTAGCAACCCTGTGTTCAGGCTCCTGAACTATTGGGAGCATTAACACACATGCTCCCTGTGTGGGCTCGCAGCACCCAGTCCTGACTAAGCTCAGCCACCTCCACTGGGGAAGGGGGGTGGGGGGCATTGTGGGTCCTTGGAGTGGATCATGGATCAAGGGCTCTATTGAGCCCAACACGGTGCAATTAGGCTAGAATTGCAAGAGGCATCAGAAATGAGAATCCCAGGAGAGATCATGGCAAAGGCAGCTTCCATCCCTACACAGAACACCTACAGGCTCCAGAAAGGCCAGGCACCAGGCCTCATGACCCAAAGCTTCTTCCTAAACAGGAAGAAGGAAAAACAGACTGAACAACTGTGTGGAGACATACTTGAAGCAGCACGGCTCTGAAAACAGCTAGCTAGACTCATTCATTCATTCATTCATTCATTCAGAAATTGCTAGAATCCCATGCAGCATTGTTCCACGTTGGAATGTTAACAAAAACTGCAACTACAGGAACGTGCCACCCACCAACCACAAAACCCCAGACTGGCCTGTATCATGTGCACGTTTTCTTGATGCATCCTGGACTGGCCCTTGGCCAAGAGTGTTCAAAAGCTATAGTGGGCTTTGCAAGGGCCCTAGAGGTCCTGCCCCTCAGCAGAGTTGCCAATAATGAAAACTGTCCTGCACAGGCCTATCAATAGGCACTCCGCCAGACCACCTCAGAACTGAGGCTTATTTAGTGCACTTCCCCAGGTGGAGGGAAACAGGGACTGAACCCAGGGGCACTTTACCACTGAAATACATCCCAAGTCTTTTTATTTGTACTTTGAGCTAGGGTCTTGCTAAATTGCTGAGGCTGGACTCCAACCTTTGATCCTCCTGCCTCAGCCTCACTGTGCACAGTCAACAAAACAGTATTTCATATAAAAGGCAACATCTCAAAAGGTCTTCCTGTATTCCAACATATAATTTAAAACCAAGTACACATAATAGGCTGGCTATTTGTCTTTAAAACATGGTTTTATTTTCCTTTTAAATGTTTTCACTCTACATTTTAAAAATATTGACAGGAGTTGGACATAGTGGTATGCGCCTGTAATCCCAGGGACTCCAGAGGCTGAGACAGGAGAATTGCCGAGTTCAAAGTCAGCCTCAGCAACTTAGTGAGACCCTGTCTCAAAAAATAAGAAGGACTGGGGATATGGCTCAGTGGCTGAGTGCCCCTGGGTTCAATTCCCAGCACACACATGCACAGGGAGGTAGGGCAGGGATAATGAGTTTGATTCTGCGTAACTGAAGTTTCCAAGAGTAGCCATATATGTTTAAACTTCACAAAGCTTTCTCCAAAAACCAAACCCCTAGAATACAAATAAGACAAAGCTTGGCCACCTACATCTGGGAAAACCAAAAAAAAATAGATAATAAAAAAAATGTCAGATACATTCATCACCATCATCACAAGAGAGTGTTTACTATCAAGGGCTTAGATGCATGGGTCAAACATTTTTGAATGTTTAAAATCAAGTCAGCCTTCATTTCCAGCCTCGCACCTTGGGGCAGGGTCTGTCCTTGGCTCTCCAGAAGCACTAATTAAGGGTGGCTGCTGGCAGCTCACTGGCCTCATCCTTCACCCCCGCAGTAACACTAGAAGGAGGCATTCCTTAAAGCCCAGTCACGTGCTTAGGTGAAGTGAAGCTTACATTCTGGCTCCTGCGCACACAGCTAGTGCAGTGCACGGGCGGGCGAGCAGGCCTGGCGACAGGAGGAGGGGAGAACCGGCTCCTTATCACACACAACCCTAAGGACACCTGCTCGGGCTGTTCCTGACCC